>JAQFYU010001370.1:0-15161 GCA_034694905.1 Ceratophysella granulata
TCATTCTGGAGTTCGCACCTCCTTTCATAGCTTTTATGGATAGAGAAAGTCTATCTTTCTTGGTACTAAAGCCTATTCCTTTGGTGGGACTGTGGAGTCATCATAATCACTTCAATGGTGGGAATAATGAAGCCATGGCTTGAAGGAAAAGCTCCTTCTCCAGACTTGAAACTAACAAGTGTGCAGACCCAGAATCACTCTCTGGAGACTTTCAAAATTTTCTTCCTTTTCTTCTTTCTTGCCCCCGCATGTCATATCATTAGGTCGGATCCTATTAAGTTCCAAAGTCTCTAGATGAGTTTGGATGTGAATGAGAGTGTGAACAGATTCCGAGGCCTAAGGACCTTTCAAATCTCACTTTCGTGTCAGGCAACACTTCAGATCAGATCAGAAAATGCAACATCTTCTTAATAAGAATCGCAAATTCAACAGTAAAATTTAATGAATCTTGTGAAATTCATATTTTATGCAGCTTGGTAGAAATGAGTTTCTTAGAACCAATATGGGATTATTTGTAATTTTGCTAAACTTCGAGCGTATGAAAACATTAAATTCCATTTTCTAATTGTTTAGTTACAAATCTTCAAAATTAAGGTTAATTAAAATTAAATAAAATTAATATAAAGTCAATAAATTCCCTTCAACCGCTCAGGATCATTAATTTTTCTGTATTGGAAATTAAGCGTATCAACACGGGGTTAACTTTAGGGTTCCCCATTAAAACTTTGACCTTAACAACCGCGAATTATAATCAGCGGAATTAAAACCGCAAAATATATATAGCAAGCACCAAATAATAAGTGAGTATTTCCTGATAAATCACGTTATGTACAAAATTCGATTGTAATTTTCCGATTTTGTAATTTAGGCGGATTTTAATGTCTGTGAATTTTAGTGTTTGCGGTGTTTATTTCGTTTTTAGTTCTGGGTGTTTAATTCACTGTTTTTATTTCGTGGTATTTAATTCGCTGTTTTTAAATTTTGGATATTCATTCTGGGTGCTTAATACGCTATTTTTTATTTCGCAGTGTTTAATTTGCTGTTTTTAAATTTTGGCTATTCATTCTCGGTTCTTATAATTCCCTGCTTTTTAATTTAGCGGTGTTTAATTCCATGTTTTCAAATCGCGGTGTTTAATTCACTTTCTAAATTCGTGGTGTTGAATTCTCTTTTTTTAAACGATTGTTAATTACCGGTGCATAATTTCTGTTTTCTTCATTCGCAGGTTTTTGAACGTACCATATATAAGATTTGTATTACATGTTGCTTTCGAAAATGAAAGGTGGATAAATGCTTGTTTAAACATTTATTTTAAAAGATATTAATTTAAATCGCGTACACGGACAAGAACCTGGGTGTCTCGCCCGTGACTTTAAATCCAGTAGTGTACCTTCCTTGACAAAGTTCCATGTCTCTTTGCTCCTTCCGGGAACAGAGAGAAGAATGAGTAAATAATAGAAAAATAATCCTGAATTCAATATTCCTTGTTTACACTGGAGAAAATTAGAGAAGGCTGTAGAAATGAAAAAAATATATGGTTCCTGGCTTTGGGAAAAGTGCTTCAGGTCCCAAACCTCAAACTTGAACCCAAGAGAGCGACGAGGAGGCTTGTGTGAGTGTGGAGCCTCGTTAGGCACCGGGAAGGTTTACCACCAAGCCGTATGTTCTCCAAAGATATTATCTTCTCTCCGAGTTATGAATAATACACGTAACGTACGGGAGACGGAGTGGAACATGTACCGTTTCACTGTGTGGCAAATGAAATTGAGGGCCAGGCCAGACCAAACCAGTCTCAATTCAGAAGACACACACAGAGCCGAGTCTCTTGCTTAAACTCCTCCGTCCATAATCTGTTCTAAGGGATTTATTTTCAAATCATTCAAGTTGAGGCAAAACGCTAAACTTTCTTCTATCAAGGGAATTTCCTCTCAACTACTTGAAATAAAAAATATAAAAAAGAAAATGATTTTTTATTCTGTGAAAGGGAGTTTTAAAAGTGTAGCCTAGGTTTTCTACGCACTTATGCATCTCTGGTGAGAGAAAGTCGGTGATGCTGTGTGAAGGGATGTGTACCCACAACCCACATGTGTGCGTTTTGGGATGAAGGATTTGCATGAGGTTCTTAGATGCAAAATTTACCGAGGCGGAAACATGAGTGGAGCTGAGGCAGGGGATGAAATCTGGAGTAACTAACTAGGACTCCCTTCTTTTGATCTTTCCAACCTACTTTTCTTCTTAAATAAATCAATTTTGATATAAACTTTCATCTTCCTTCAACCAATTTACTCAATGAATAATAAATATGGGCTAACGAGATCAACCCTTTCCTATGTAGATATCCAGACCTTTCTGATTACTTTGATGTGTGTGGGAACGGAAGCTGTCTGCATGTGCGTAGTCAGTTCAAATGCAAGCCTAAATCCACGTGACATGATTTCCGTTAAGTGTTTCAATCTTGGAAGTCTAGACGGTGGACTTGCACTTTGCACTAGTTCCAGGTCAATTGGGTCAATCCTCGAATCCATGATGTGAATTTTAGGCAATCCTTTTTCTAAATATAGATCTTCTAAAAAATAAATTTTTTAGTAAAATTCAATGCCGCATGAATTCCAATATTAAAATATGGCATCCAGATACATATTTTACATATATAGAATATGGTCATGGGTGGATTGGACCAAAGGGCCGGTTTGAAAATTTTCTAAGTCTTTTTCGGTAGGTTGGTAGAGAACCTTGTGACCCTTGACCTTTACGACAAAATGATCCTAACAAAAGTTGTTGTACTCATCGAGAAATATCTTCAATTTTGTTGAACGCACTTCGTATAAATATGGCATGTTGCACTACAGTAATTTCTTTGAATTATTTTGAGTATTTCGATTTTTGAAATGCAATAAACGGATCGAAGTTACGAATTTGGAACTTGCGCATTTCAAATTTCAACTCTCCGATAATGGAACTCGCACATTTCATACCAGTGAGAGTTCATACCATGCGACAATTCAACTTGACACATTTCAACTTATTATTCATTTTTTGAAAACTTGACAAGAAGGTCATTCACTCATGAAATACATAGAAAATACCCAAATATTTGGATTAAAAAGGTAACAGATAATACGAGGGTTATTTCAAAAGTTTGTACTACGTAATATCTGGTTAGCATAACTGGATTGCCCCGAAACGTCTACGAGTAAAGTAAATAACTACATTATTAAAATAAAACCGAAATAGTATTTAGGTTTTTAATGTATGTCACGTTAATACTCCTTAATTTCCATCCTGCCCTCAAAAGGAAAGGAATATGCTGGTTTGAATCTGCCGTAAGCAAGAGCACAATCTGTATGAGCTTAACCCTCTGGCGAAGGCCGTATGAAATATGAAGAGAAGCCCAGCTCCTGGCACCATAGATCCTAGCCAGATGACCTGAATGAGGAAGTAGGCTCATTGTGTGCCTCTCCAGGCAATCATATCTTCATCCTCACCTCTCAACTTGTTTCTGCCCAGAATGCCACATAATAAATCAGAGAGAAGAACTTTTGTTGAAAAGAAAACAATTGGGAAAGCTCTCACTTGAAGCGGATGCCAGGCCAGGCGAGTAGGCAGAAGGGTCCCTTTCTTCCTCATACACAAAACGGGAGTCTCTCCCAATTCCCAAACCCAAAGGGAACACAAGGTTCCCAAAGTTTTGGAACACCCAATTCACTTTCTCCACCCAGTCAGTCCCATGTTCATCATTATGTGGAGAAAACAAGGAGAATTAGCATCAAAATGAACCCTGAGTCTCTTCAGCTTCCGTTTTCAACAAGGACTCTCGAATCTCTCTTCACGCAGTCCACTCCGCACTGGAGAAAGTTCCATGGGGAAAGTTGAGGTTGGAACGTGTAGAGGTTCGCATTGAGGGACCCAAAAACTTCTTAACTAGTCCCTTCATATATATTAATATCTAATAAGTGAAAAGTTTGGGGGAAATACCCAAAACTGCTCCTGACAACTTGATCACTCATCGAAGAGGGAGAGGAACAATGGGCGGGCGGGGTTTTCAGTTCTCACCTTAGGGCTTGGGAGTGGACGACACGGGATTAGTTCTGGATTCTCAACTAGAACCAACTTCTGGCCCAAACAATAGGTCTTTTCTGACAGGTCCGAATAATAAACTCAGAATCAAGCTCTCCCGTCAACCTTCACTAATCTTGGATTCTGAAGCCGAGGTTAAATATTCACTACCTTAGTGAATTAAAAACAGGTCCATGACATTTTCAATATGGAGATCTACCAGAGGATGTCTAATTAAAAACCAACTTTTGGATCTTGGCTCAGCCCGGTCTGACGGAGCTAAGCTTCGTTTTGTCCTTAATGTTTATTAGGGCAATCTTACTTTAGCCCATTTATCAATGAGTGGTGTGTGGTGGGTGGCAGTTGGCCAGCTTTTGTTGAGTGTTCTGAGATCTAAATCTGTTTTGGAAGGGAAAATAGTCACGCATCTATCATTGTATCGGGTCATTCTCTCAAATATTGAATTTTTCGTATTTGTACAAATGTAAATTGACGATGAAAGTGTATTTAGTGTATGTGTCAATTTTATCGCAGAATCTGGAACCGCCAGTAAAAGTGTGTACATTTTGCATAAGGTTAGTATGGCCACCGCTTGCCCTATCTAACTTTTGTCTTAAAGTTTAACGAAAAAACTCGTCTTTTCCAATTCAAAAATTAGACCCGACTTTAGAAGCTCAAGTAGGCTGAGATTAATGAAATGCTTCTTATTCGAAAACTATTTCTTTCGAGGGCCCGCTGTCTATTTTTTAAATTGAGGTTTCAACGACATACAACGGCCTGGTTCCAATGACCAATTTTTAAAAACATTTTTAGGATTTAATTTTAGTGCATAATTTATGGGTTTTCTATTTTTTGAAGAGTATTTAAGAGTATTTGTGATATTTTTGAATTTCAACCGCATTTCTTGATAATTTTTAATTCTTTTCTTGTATTTACTTTTATTCAAGAATTTTAGCAGATGTTCAGTACTAAGCTATCTAGTTATATCTAGTTTTGGATTTTTTTAATTCAGCGATATGGCTGGGTTTGATGAATTAGTTGCCATTTAGCATTTTTTGTGTTTCTAGGTAGAAATTTGCTGACTGGGTTTAATATAAACCATTTATTTAGTTCCAACATTTTGACTAAAAACTGTATTTACAGCGTACAGATTTGAAATTTCGGTAAGCATCGCTTATACATTATTTTGGTATGTATAAGCAAAATCCAATGCTTTGTTTAAATGACCAAAGCCTGCGAGGAATGTTCAAAACTGGACGGAGAATAAATAGAAACGTTTAGCCTGCCATATGGTTAGCCATAGTTCAGATGTACGTATTTTCGGATCCCAGCAATCCGTTTCGTAGAAGACTCAATTAAGAATTGTTTTAAAAAGTACAACTTTTGCTCAATTTTTTCATTGCTTCCAAAGGTGGGTGTCAATCATAACACGGAAGCTCAAACAATGCAATCATTTCGATTAGGGAGACATGATTCCCAGGACTGTGGACCCTGTGGGATCACAAACAATTGTTTCTGTGCAATGTTGAACTTCAAATGTAGGTGCAGTATCAGTAGGCGTATTAATCAGGCCTTTCTAGGTGAAGTTTGCACAAACAATACTGGTTCAAATTAGTGTTGAGCTGAAGATAAGAAAAATACTTATTGGGTTTGAATTCGAAGAAGTGAGCGAAATTGGTTCATATGGTTTCTTATGGTGAGATTTTGCGTATAGTCTAGCACTTGGGCATATTTGTGGGTTTATGTAGACTAAATGTTGAGGAGATGTGATATTTTGTATGTAGTGCTATGTCAGTTGCACTTCAGCATTCAGTGTTTTTGCTTGTGTAGCTTCGAACTGGAATAGAATCAAATTTTCCCTAAGATTGCTGTTCAATTACAAACATTTTCGTCAAGTATCAGGAAACTGCACGAGCTTTGTCTAGAAAGTGAAAAATATATCGTCTTGCCACAGCCGACTAATAGTAATTCAATTTGAAGGATTCAATTTATAGTTGAACTGTGTCTTCTGAATTCCTGGAACCAGCACTTGTGAAAGTCATTTGTGAAAGGAAACGTTGTGTTCATAAATTTTGATTTTGAGTGTCTGAGTGGAAAATTGTACAATATAATGGAATCTGACTCGACTTCTACTACCACTCCTTCGTCTGATCTTCACGTCGACAATATGGAAATCCAATTAGAGTTGGTTCAAAATCAAATGATGACAGTAATGAGGCCGACCCAACAAAGGGCTTGTAATTATTAGGAAAAAGAGAGAACTTCTTCCTTTGACACTTCATTTTGACTTCGTTTGATTCCTTTTTCAATAGCTTAAAAATTCACTCCATATTTAGAGGCGTCTTAAACATTTATAGCGTTTTTAAAAAAAAGAAAATCTGTAGCATTCTCGAATACGTGCCAAAATCTGCTTTACATGTCTAATTTTAAGTATTCTGTAGAAGAAGGGAATAAAGCGACTTGAGCTACTGTCTTGGCGATTTATTTCCGAGAGAAATTGATTTAAAGTCAAGTGACGTGACCTTCTAAGGAATCAAATTATTGTATTAATTTTGAGAAATAAGTGTTTTAGCAAATTGCTTTTTTTTATAAAATTGATAAAATTCATGCAAAGCTAATGGAATTTAATACCATATGCCTAAATCTTTGTAAAATTGACCATCTGGTATTGTAATCCTTACATAACATCTTTCAATTCTGGAAATATTTGAAAAAAGTATGCCAGGCAAAGTATTTGAAAATTGTATGACAAAAACAAGATTTTTGGCTAAAATTGAAGGAAAACTGTCTGTATGGATTCTTCGTCCAATTTTTTTGCTATGATTAAACTTAGAATTTTACTCGGGAGAAAGTTACAGCGTAATACATTTATTTTAGTATGTTCTACAGCTTTTCGAAAATGACACAATATTTATGAAACAGCCCTCGTTTTCTGGGCAACTGTACCACAATTTCATCCGTATTTTGCATTTTGGCAAAAATGACTACAAATAACCTTATTATTAAGATTTTTCAAAAAAAAATGCTTAAGCAGAAACGTCCTGATACACTAGCCGTTTCAACTTTTTTCTAGAAATTTAACAAGACAAAATTTCGCCAATCGATTTTTCGTCAACGTTCACAAAGAATTAGACGGTGGTTGGGGTGTTCGGGCCAGGTCCATGGCTTTCCTAGTAGAAGACTGTGTGAGGCAGTTAACTAATGCCCTTCCTCATCTCTGGGAAACTAATTATGATAATTAGCCTTCCTTTGTTCCTACCTTCAATGTAATTAATCTTGACACACACGCTATTTGGGAGTTCCGAGTCGGGAACTACAGGGAGCTCAGGGTTTTCGGGACCGTATGCTCCAATGGTAGAGCAGAGCCGGGTTCTTCGTGAGTGAAAAGACAAACTAATGTAATAAATATCACTTTAGATGAGAAATTATTTTCCCCTCACCCCTCCCCTCGCCCCTCAGGACATATGCCCCTCTTGCCACATAAATAGTCTGGCCTTCAGCAGGCCAACTCAGGGAATGTAAAATTCCTCCTGTTCCAATATTTAGGAGCACTCTGCTGCTCGGGTGACCTGCCTCGGCCCACCTTGACTTCACTCTCCAAATTCTGTCTACATTCCTCCTATTCTCTCTTAATTATTTAGTATCCTCGTCTGTACGAACATGGCATTTTGAATTTAGGCTCAAATTAAGGATTTATGCCACATTTACATCGAAAGGTTGATAATTTATTTAGTTTCAAGTAGGTTTGAGTTCCTGAAGCCAGACAAACAGAACTGAAACCTTTTCGTGTAAAACTAAGTTTTGTTTACACTTTCCTTCTCAAACTTGAGTTGCCTTTCATTATCTCTCCACTCAAGGTTTTTGGAGAGTGAGAGGGAGATGGACGGGGGAAAGTGCGTGCAAAGGCCAATGTAAACCTAAAACCCTTAATTTGAGCCCAAAGTCTCGTTATAGAGTTGGGAAAGTAAAAGCTTTTGATAGGCTTGAAAATTGTGGGTGAACCGTGTATATACACGGAGATTAAAATGCGACAGAGTGTGGATTTTAATTTAGTTTTAGGAAGATTTTAAGAGAAAACAAAATTGAGAGCTTTCACGCACAAAAAAAAAACTTTGTACAGTAGACTTAGTATCCTTGGGTTGGGTATGAAAGTGATCCAGAGAAGCAGAAACAAAGAACAAGCACGTACCATTCACGTCTCTCTAATACCTGGCTCGAGAGAAAACAGAGGGAAAGTTTGGAGTCAGGTTGGGCTTTTAGGATTTTTACTAAATCGGGTTTAGGATCCTAAAATGCGAAAAAATTGATAACCTTTGAAATCAACTTTTTACCTGTCATTTAAAGGAATGTACAGTGTAATGTAATGTATACTCGCATGTTTGAATTTAGTTGTGCATTTGATGGCTAAACATGCGTTGGTAAAAATCTTGTAGCAGATTTCTGAAGGGCAGATGAAGCCACAACTGGTATTACATTTTAGTTAAATTCTGAAATTTTAAAATTTTATCCAAAAATATTTTTTGGATGTACACTCTAGATTTGCAATTTAAGATTTAAACGTTTCACACGGACCTGAGTCCACTTAGCATGTTTTATTTTGTATACGTTTGCATTTTTAGAGGCTTAATTGGATATGTTTGGAAATTTTGTCACATTTTTTAAATTTTGGTGAATATATTGGAGTTTTAAGACATTTGTTTAATTCACCCTTGCACGGTTCTACATCTTTCAATATCATTTTCTATTGTATCAGTTTTAAATTAAATTAATTTGTCATATTTTTAGTTTTTTGAAATATCCTGTTTTGGAAGTTGAAAACCTTTTACAGTAGACGCAGGTAATTTAAAATTATTTTTATGCATTTTTGCAATTTTACAGATTTTGAGTGAATTTCCCATCAACTATTTCCATTTTCAATATTTAATTGTGCATTTTCGCTACATGTTTCAGTGCATATTTTGGCATTTCTGATGCATTTGTGATTGAAATAGGAAATATATTTTGCTAGTTGCTGGTGTGAAGCTTTGCAAGATGAATGAAATCCGAAGTACTACAGGTACAATGACTTTTCACTTTATAATTTTAATTTATTTTTTTAACCTTTTTTTTGCGATTTTTTAGATTTTGAGTCAATTTTCCATCAACTATTTCTATTTTAAAAATTTGAATTGCCTATTTTTGCATAGAAACTGTTTTGACTACATGTTTCAGTTCATATTTTGGCATTTCTGGTCGATTTGGGCTTTGTGCATATTTTAACAAATTTTTACATACGGATTATACTTTGTTAATGGTTGTTAAACTTGACAAACTGAATGAAATCAAAAGTCCTAAGAGTAGAACCTTGATCTGTAAACTGAAGTAGCGTGAGAGGATATTCGTTTGCTCATCCGCTCTAACTCTGTCCTGTCCAACGTTCCGTATTTTGTTTTGAGAAAAAGCAAACGGCCAAGAGTCCCCGCTTTTAGGTCCGCATGTCAAGCCGCCGTCTTTCCTCCTCCCTTGTTTGTCAAGATATAAAAGTAATAATTAACTGGAGTCTATTTCAACTTTATGTGAGAATGAAGTTGGTGTACCGCCTGATTCACACACGGAAAAGGAAACACTCATATTTTTCTAACTCCTAAAACTCTCAAAAGTTTTTCTCTTCTCTCCTCTCGACTTTCTTCAAACTTTAGGCCTCTGTTTCAATTTTTCAAAGTTTTGTCTGCAAAGAAAGAAACGCAATTATCCAAGGAGCAGACGAGGCCACGAGACTCTAGGTAAATGAAGAGAAGGAAGGATTTGGAGCTCAAAAGACGTTTCTTCGCTCTGGTGTGTACCACTTGGGGAGACACTACTGCTGGGAACACTACTGGAGTGGGTTCAATAAATTCCATCTAAGCACGGGCCGCTCGTAATACAAATGAAATTAATTTATGAGAAATAGGCACTAACTACGGTAGCTCAAGCTCTGCATGGCGGTTTAACGGTTTATTCATATTTTGAATTTTTCGCCAAGCGTGTGCAGGCCAGCGCGTAGGGAAAGCTTAACCCATGTTATGTGGCTAATAATTTTTCATTAAACGGCTCATTGAAAAGAAAAGAATTCTAATCAAGGCAAATTTTTAAGGATGTAAAATAGGAGATTAATCTTAAATTAGAAAGTGTCAATATTTTAAGAACTCTTAAAAGGATAGAATTTCCTTAAATTCTGCTATTTTATCTAAATCTTAAAAAAAAACAGTATGTATTTTAACATACTATAACATCACATACGGCTAACACGTTTTTACGCTCAATACATGTTTAATGTCAACCTAATTGATCCTATTACTCTACCGCATTGAATTGAACAGGGTTGTCGACATGCTTTGATTTTAAAAATCAATGATCTTAAAATCAAGATTTTGAGCTCTAAAGTTTAATTTTGTGATTTGTTTTTATAAAGTTGCTTGATTTTATATTTTGATTTTGACTAATTTTAGACAACGTACAATTTTGAACTTTGCAAATCATGGATTTCATGCAAATTTTAAACAAAAATCATAAATGTATATAAAAATCGTTAATAATTAAATCTTAAATGGAAATCATAAATTTAAATAAAAATCGCAACTAATAAAATTCTAAAAGGCAAACATAAAGCTATATGAATCGCAACGAATTAAATTTTAAATTGAAATCATAAATAAATATCAAAGTCACAACAAATTAATTTTTTATATTGACTCTGTTTTTTTTCTCGATTTTAATCATGGTAAAAAAAGGGATTTATATTTTATTCTCGTGTTAAATTTGAAAAACATCACAATATTGCCCATTCCTGTTGTTGATTTGCTTTTACGAAGCTGATATGTTCATGTCCATGTCTACAGTTGCAATATTGTCCGTCCTTGGGACGAACAGACAGACAAGGTCTGCATAGCATGAGTCCCTTCTAGTTAAAAAAGAAAGGGAATTTTGGAAAGGAGTTACCTCTTCCAAGTGGGTAATAATATTACTTTCTTCTTGGGAAAGTTTATTCGAGAACCTTGGTCCTCATGTGTGCCTTTCCCGTCCAACTTTCATCCCATTAACTTGAGCCCATGATCTAATACCATATTGAGCTGATTCTGAGCGCGGAGGGCACAGGGGAGTGACATGGTAATTCGGATAATGCTCCTGAGCTCTGCTCCCCACTCATCAAATGATTGTAACACACTCCTGATTTCCCATTCTATTTTTTTGTACAATTTACAGAATGAAGCCGGGAGCTCCACGAGCCCCAAATGCAAAAGACTCAAATGTTCGAACTGAAAACGAAGTCGTGTACCCTTTTGGAGTTCAGAATGATTTAGGACACGTCGTCCTCACTCGGAATTCGAAGGTAAGTGAAAAGTTTAGTCGTAGATTGACACAAATCAACTTTCCACACGGAATCCAACTGGAAGGCCTGAGTCGAATTGAGCTATAGAAATATCCTATGTGGGCTATTATGGACTCTACTGTAGGTTCCACTTGGGCGTTTATAGACACGTCTCGACTAGTGAAATTTATATTTCCGGGGCTGGAAGGTCTGTTAATGTAATAATTATTTTCATTTCATATGGCTGTTCCTTTTGTTTTATGTTCCGGTTTCATGGTCTGGTCCTGATCTGGCATTTAGTTCATTTCACTGTATAACGATAACCTTGGGTTTTATTATAACGTCCGTAAGTGCTCATTCCGCCTGGTTCCTGGGCGACTGGCAAGGAACTGACCTTAGAATTTCTTGGTATTCAATTACTAAGAAAAAAACTCGTGTGTACTAAACTACAGCAGAAATATACAACAGAAAAATGCAATAAATATGCAGCACAAAATGGAAATTCAAATTTAGGGAAAATTTATGCTTGAAAAAAAATCCGCTTTTAAAAACGCAGTACATTTTGAATTAAAATTAAACTAAAATCAAACCGCAGCAGTTTTTGAAATTCCAAAGAAGTATATTATCCTAAATTTATAGATTTTAGCAGTTTTTCTGAATTCAAAATTAACACAACATTTACAATTTATATAAACCTTCTAATACGTAAAATACTGTATACAAAAAAAAAACATCGATTCTCTACAAATGCAAACAAATAAAATCAAACTGCATCCTTTCTAAAAAAATAAATACTTGGGAAAATATCCAGATAGCCAAGTTGTATGAACGTAATTAATGTTGACAACCATCAAAATATAATCAAACACAGCCATTTATTGAAATTCCAAAATACCTATTGCTCGAATCTTAAAAAGCTTTAAAAGTTGCTGACTAGAAAACACGTAAAATCAAATACGTTAAAAAGTGTCAAAAAAAGTAAGTAAAAATGAAAAGAATATAATCTAAAACCTTTCAAATATGTTCCAAAATTATATAAACGTCAAAATATTTAAAACACATGAACTAAAACTTGTCGCATTTAAACTACTTTGTCCAATATTTTAAATACACAAGATTTGCCAACAACTCAAATATTATAATTTCCTAATTTATTCCGTCCATAATGGACGCCACTCAGAGAAACTCGGGTTCTGCTAATTATTGGGTTCTGAGTAGGAAAATACATTTGAGGAAAACCTCTCCCTCGTCCGTCTACTCTGTTTATTTACCTTGATTCCAGGCCTAGCCTGGTTGGTATGTGTGTGTGTGGATGCGAAGCAAATATCATCAAGTATTCTAGTTCATTTGGACGAGGTCTGACATCAATTTGGCTCAGAAGAACGTAAACGTAATAATATTTCCCATAATCAATGCGTGGTTCGGTGAAAGCACACACAAGGAAGCTATCATCACCTGTTCACAAATATGCTGCCAGCCCTTCTTCCTTCCTAGTTCTGCAGTAGTGGTCCGCTCCTGTCAAACTGGAATGAGAATCGTGGGGTCTTACAATTGGGTTAGATGATATTTATTTTCTGAAGGAGAAAGAACCCATTTTTCTTCGTAAATACTACGTGTCTGATGACTGCTGACAATATGACAGATAAAATCCGTTTTTCTGTCTACTTTTTTTTCCCCCTTCTTCTTTTCTAAACATAAAATAACCTTCTGTTTGCACGTGATCAAACTCCATTTTCACGAAAGCTTGGGTCCTCGTCGTACATAAAGTCTGGTCTGGTCTGTATGCAGTCCGACCAGTCCCATTTATTCCCTTCGTTCAAACAAAAGTGTTCCCAGCTGGCGGTGGTATGGTGTGGTGCTAGGAGAATGTATGTGTGTGAGTATGTCAAATCCAACCCACACTTTCTCCTTGCATTACATTATTTTGGAGAGAGGCTCGAGAATGGATTCGTCTTTTTTTTTCTCCTCTTCAGAATAGTTTACATAGATGAGGAAGCTTGTTGGGTGAAAGTAGAAAAGGAACGAGGGAACATTGACGCATTGCAGCTTAAGAGCTACTAGCTCCAGTTCTTCATGTTTTATAGCTTCCCAAGTGTTCAACATGGGATTAGGCTAACAATGGGATATGAGGCGGATCGGAGTGTCCGAGTTGGTTCCCAGGAAACAGGTGTACTGAACTTGGATTCAAGTGGATTTACGGGAGTCAATCCAAACAATGGACTCTGGAATGATGATCATACGAGCTCTTAGCATCTTTGCAGATTAGTGTGAATTTGGATGATGCTTGGGCGTCCGGAACATTAGATCTCATTTATGCTTTCTGACGTTAACTTGGATGAGGAGCACAGAAGGTTCATTCCCTCCATTTGATAGCATTTTCTAAGAAGACCCATTGAGTCTTGGGAACTCTAACACAGAGTTAGTAATCAGTTACAAATTATTTATTATATGCGGCTGAGGCGTAAAATGCTTTAGTATCTTCAAACCCAGATCTTGTCTCATGCAAATGCATATGTGAAACCAAAAGCACCTACTTTCTTCTCCTCAGTTTCGTCTTCCCAAGAAGAAATATCCTGCGTATGGCAGTTCAGGCTCATTTTAACACTGGTTTATATAAGCCTAGTTGTCCAATTTAGTCATGACAGAGTTGTGAAGTTGCAAAATTAGTCTTTTACACATCAACGTATTTTTTGAAGCTCATGAATATGAAAGTCCATTTAGAATTTTACTACCACGTTGCAATGACAGTTAAGTCACTTCAGAACAATGTTTTGTTTTTATTGGAGACGAGCACTATCAGCATATTAGATATTCTACATCTAGAATTCAAATAAATTGAGGTGTGTACGATTATACCGCCATGGCATTAGTAGCTGACAAAGATGTTGACAAAGTTGTTGTGTGACAGAAGGATGCATGCAGGGAAGGATATACGACAAGCCGATAATAACTAATAGAAATTGAGGTTCATAATATTTTAAAATACCTGACCCATTAATCAGTGCAAAGATTCATTCAATGTATTCTAAAATATTAATAGCCTTCACATCCTTCACATTTGAATCCGTAATCATTAAATCGTGTACATGACGTAGACCTATATTGCGCAGGACATTAGACACTGTTACTGGCCAAAAGTTGCTGTGCGACAGATACAGATTCACAACAACTCGTCATTCTTGAATAGAGGGTGATTGTGAAGGACAATGCTGCCAGTGAATTGCTCATTTGCAACGATGTTGACAAAGTTGCTGTATAATAAATGCAAAGTAACTCTTCATTATAAATGGTGATGCAACATGCAACTAACACAAGCAAAACAACCTATTTGCGAATTATTCGAACCTTTATGGCCTCAGGTAATATTTCAAAATTCAAGATTGTTTTTTTTTGTTGAAATTTTGTGGTTTTAACTAATTTTGACTGGATTTTTCCAATCAATGTCAAAATTTTGAAATTGCTCTGCTTTAAAATACTCAAAATCAGCCCGCTTCACGAATGGACGAACAGATGAATGAAAGAGGGCATGGAGGCTGTTCCCTGTTCTGGTCTAAAATATTATATAGCTCGTAAAAGCTTATTTCTGTATTTTTAAGCAAGCATGAGCATAAACTAGAGGATAGCACATAGGGCTCAAATATACTGCCTCGACGGAAGGAGTTCTAGCTCCTTGCATTCACAATTCACAATACGAGTAGGACGAAGTAGTATTTATGTACTTCGTATACGACAGACCCTTCTGGAAGTGATTCAAGTTCTTTTGAATACTCAATAAATT
>JAQFYU010001371.1:0-15160 GCA_034694905.1 Ceratophysella granulata
GAGATCGCCAGGACCTGGTTTCGACATGCCACTATATTGAAGCGATATATAATATCGAATGAGTTATATCGGAATTAGACAGCTGAGCTATCATTCTGCTAAGTGGGATATAATTTAGAATAAAATCTATGTATGAACAAACCAATGCTATACCGTCAAATAAAATTGAAAGCCCTCCGTCTTGACGGTGCGGTGTTGACTTGTCCAATTGGGCTAATAAATATATAAATTACATGATGGATAGACCTATACGACCTCTTCAGAAATCAATACTTAAGAGAGCTGAATTTCTAATATTTATAGCACTTCCCTATCAAGATTTTCTAATATACAAGTTGAAATTTATTTTGTAGTCGACCATACTATTTTTAGAAAGGGCAAAAGCAGTATTTTTATGGTGAAATTAAAGTTATTTATTTGATTGGTAATGTTACTGCATGCCGAGTAATTTTCAATTATGGATTACGGGAATGACATCTTTCCTCACGCATTTGATGACATTTTGTCTCCAAGCGCAAAAAATGTGCTGGAATGATTTCTGAAACCTAATATGTTTGGCTATATAAAGAAGATATCGAATTTCTATTTTTTTTCACCTCCACTTAATTGCTAATTTGACAATGGGGTGTTCATAGAGTGAATAATTTGATGTACAATGTTTATTTATTCGAGATTGAGCTGCTGGGTTGGTGTCATGTGCCCTGAGCCCAGACTCGGTGGAATAAGATCCACTGCCCGATCTTGATTTCCTGGATGGGGGCAACGTGAGACCATTCAGCTCGTTATAACTCAACTACTTAGTTTTCTGCCTGACTGCCTGTTTGGTTCCATGGCTGTTGTGCCTATATTAAAAACAAGTCAAAACAAAGTCATCCTTCCTAAATCCCAACTCAACAACCACGAGAACATGAAGAAGAACTTCAAGGAGTAAACCGACAGACGAAAACAGCTGGAGAAAAGGCCCGTCCCTTATTGCCTTTTCACTTTCACTTCACGCACTCCAGCCTCACCAAGCACCACCAGCCCTGAATCAAACATTCAAAGTGAATTCTCATTTTGAGACTCTCAAACTCCATTTCGGGTCCTGGAATTCGGAACCGAGACTCCGAGGAAAGCACGGAGGAGCTGAGGGATGGTGCTGCTGGAGATCCGGAATCAGGAAAGGGCATTCCAGTCTCTGAATTAAATTAATTCCATGCGGTAATAGAGGACGGTGAGGTAATTATGAGAACAGAGAGGAACCAGTGGGCACAAAGGAACTGGGTAGAAAATAATGTGGAGTTAAGTTTCACTTTGTTACAACAACTTTCAATATTGGGCCTGTGGAAAACGAGCCATGGTTTTCATCGACAGACTCATCCCTCGAGCTGGATAATTAATGTTACAAATTATTCGTGTCTCAGTCTTCCCGACCCAACCAGGTTATTAGCCATCTAAATAAGTTTGGGACAGGAAAGGAAAGGCGGTCGGGGCTGGAGGTTTCGTCTCGAGTGTCCTTGTCGCTTTCTATGGTCTCAAGACCGACCTGGAGCCTATTATGACTTTCCCCACTTAAGATGAGCTCATCCTTTCATCACCACCAACCACCACTTATGTAGCATATTGTCGAGACTCGTCTTGATGAGAACCGGGCTTTCGGCTCCCTTAGCCAGTACGCAGCAGTATGTATACAAGGTCCAGACGAGGAGCGTAATGGGCGGAATATCATTCACCACTAATGTTCCCAATTATAAAATTCCTCAGCCCTGCTTTATGTGGTAATATCCACAAAACTGTCTCCATGGATCCTCCATTCTCCCTTAATGTCCTACACTCCTCTCTATTCCCATATCTACTCCTTTCATTCAATAAAGTCCAAATGCAGTTTCGGGGCCTTAGACTCAATTCCCAATTAACAGAGACAATAATGGAGTAAGGCATTCCAAATCCAACCTAGGCACAACTAAAATGTCAAATGTCCATATAAGCATTGCTTACCATTCCTGAATTTAGGTTTCGATTGTGCTCGATGAATGCATTTACAATGCACTAAGTAGTGTACAGGCATTTTAACTTTATTCATGCATTAGGTATTCTGACCTACTGATTACTACATGATATGTACCTACTGGTCTGTGTTCAATGACCTTTAATATTTTTACAGAAAGGTAAAATTACACAAAGCTGTAGTACGCGCATACCAGGTAACAAATATATAATATCCTAGTTCATTTCTCAGTCACAGTTTTTCAGTAAGGTAACAAATACAAATATAATTTCGTTTTACCTAGTTCATTTCTTAGTCACAGTTTTTTAGTTGACTTTACAACAACCTTACGCGGCCTGAGTTGTGTGGTGTGGTAATTAGAAAAACCTGCAGCAAGTTTTCAGGAAGGTAAAATTGGACATCGTCGAATTAATTCAACAAAAACAGGTAAAATATGGATACCAGTTAAATACGGCGCCATTAATTCGGAAATTTTAGCGCTAAAAACTTCATTTGCAGTTTACTACCTTGTTTGGTGTATTGAACTTCAAGTTTGACGCCATTTATTCATATTTTGGCGCTTTGAGCTAGACTTTGCGCTAAAATTGTAATAAGCTAAGCGCAATAATAGTATTGGTGAAGAATACAAGTCGTTTAAAGCAAATTAAAAACTCAATCAGTATAGCATACAAAATGGCACAATTATGAAGTTAGCCCCCTATTCAGTATAATTAGCGGTTTAGCGTAAATTAGTGGATGCGCTGGAGAGTAAAGGTCCTAAAAAATTCTGTGTTGATTTTCCGATTTAAAACAATGTACAGAACAGTCCTTTTCTTTTTACAGAAGTTCTTTTTGTACTGTCAATTCAAGTGAAAGTTAATGCTGCAACAACTAGGAAATACAAGGAACACAATGGAAGATTACGATGCAACAAAGGACGAGAGCTTCAGTTCCACTTTGGACACTTCTTTTGGTGACTGTAACCTGCCAACTAAGCCACTATTGGTGAACAAGCAACACCTTTGTGAACGAAGCGGTTCATTGATGCACATACTTCTTGAATACCTGTGCTTGTTTCTGATTACTCTTCTTCTGATTTGGATTTTCTACTATGGTTGCTCGGAAGCGGAATTTGAATTTCTTCCTAAACAGAATAAATGTCAGCGCTTTCACCAACATTCATTCTTGGATTATTCACAGTCACCACTTCCATTCTCACAACCCAAATTCAGTATTCCTCCCGTGAAGCCGAAATATTGGTTTCAGTTGTAGTTTGTAGTAGTGCATTACCAGTATTTTAATTCTAAGAAGTTTTAACGATTAGCAGAATTTCTATAATGTATTCAATCCAATTTGCTTATCGTTTTCAGATCTAAAAATAAGAAGTAGCAGTCATATTTTCATTGGAGAAGGTTTGAATTTTGTAAATAATTCATAAAAATGCCGCCTGGCGTTCTTGAATTTAATCACAAAGTTGTCGAATCATTTTTTGAGTGCTAAGATAATTTTGAGGATTCGAAATAAACTCAAGTTTAAATAGCAAATTGTAGTATCGGATTTACATAGTGTGTGCAATAAATACTACAGCAAGTAGGTAACGCTTGTACTTATATTCGAGAATTCATTAAGTACTACTGCATGTTTTGGAGATTTTTTAATCTTAAATTAAGCAATTTTAAGAATGCACAGTATAAAATGTCGTTTTTAAGGTTTCAACTCGAAGGCAGGTCTTTGCTCAAAAGGAATTTGCTAAATTGGAACATAGAGCTGCACTGCAACAACGTGCTAATCAAAAATATAAATACTGTTCTACATATGAACCTGGAAGGGAAGGAACAAAATACAGTACATAGTTAAATTAGTTTTCACAGTGATTAGTTACCCATAAACCATTGAATATTTGAGTGTCCAATTTGTTACAATAACGTAAACGGACTATATTCCGTCTGCGTTGAAGGACAATGCCTATTGCCCGCTTGTGTGTATGTGCATCCAATTCAGAAGGGAGACAAAAGGATGAGCGAGTGAAGCATTTTTGAGAGGACAATTACACTCAGATTATTGTTGTTTCCCTTGTTGTAAAAGTCCAGTCATTCTTCATCCACCCTCCGCTCACTCTTGCGAAATGGTAATAAATATATTGGTTTCACTTCATGTCATGTCCAAATATTGTCATCTTCTCAAGTACTGGAAAAGGTTAGGTCCTCAGCTGGCTGGAACTGTGAAGTTCACTGGGGGGTAGCTCCCTATATGCTTCCATACACTGTTCTCCGACAATTGCAAGGGAGAAATTTGGATGTAATTAAATAATACTATAGTTAATCCAAAATTTGGCTTTGCAAATAATGGCCAGGTCCAAAAAATTGCCAACTTTTTTTCGGAATAAATCTCATTCTGTTTAAATCTTTGTGGAGTCATAATAATCACCATTCAATACAAAAAAAGATTAACTTTGATAATTAATCTGCATTTTCCTACAAGTCAGGGGTATAAATTGTTTAAGCTCAGACTCATCTTATTTGCATATTCAATTAATTTTGGCCGAGTTCCAATGTGCTAAGACGCACGAAACCAGCAAATATCTTGCCATGATGTCTGTAAAACAATTTGTCTTAAAATTAGGACAGCAAAAGGGCAAAAAGTAAGTGCGACCCTGGTAGGAATCGAAGGCTAGCGCTGCTGGCGCAGGGCATAAGAAGAGGTTTTGGATCCATTATTTCTCCAGAGGTGTTGTGGCCTAAGCGAGTAGTACTCGAGTATAAACTTGCCAGCTCTTCACTCACTCCGAAAGTTTGGTTACAAGAATATCCATTGCTTCTGTCTTCAAAATCCTTATGAGAAATAAAATAAAGGAATTCGAAGTCAAAAAAAAATTTTGCCAACTTTTTTAATGAAAATAGCGCCAAAATCAAAAGTAGCTGGGTGCGAACGGAGCGGAGTTCGATGTGTTTTTGTTGTGTTGACCTTGTTTTTCACTTCAACTTTGGCGTTTCGATTGGGGATTGGACATGCTTCCGAAGCGGTCAAAGTGTCAATTCAAGTTGTTAGTCGAATATTAGTGCAGCAGTCAGGTCATCATATACACCGTGTAAGTACATGAGGTCAAGCAGGCAAGTTTCTCCATTGTTGTTCTTACATCTTATGACTATGACTCCGATTTGGCTTATGGCAATGAAGGTCAATATGTTCATTATGAACGTCTCTTCAGTCATCGAAGTTTGATGCCTAAACCAACCTTCCATTTCGTTCCTGATTTGGGTTAACTTGGCACAGAAGAACTGCCCGTGTCAAGAGGAGACCACTGTTATAAGGAATGATGAGATGACCCGACCTGTCCATCTATCTAAGTCATTCCATTCCGATTTATGTCCTCTGTCATCGCATGGACCGCTGGCTTAACGTAGAGAAATCTGGAATCTTATATGGTATTTCTAAGGTTACTCAAGAATCACATTAATGGCGTATCTTGAACAGGATGTTGATTCGATATTCTACTTTCTCTACGTTTCAGGCTAATGATCAAAACATTCAAAATACTGAGGCCTAGATTTAAGGACAACGTTTGAGTTCGAGGAAGGAAATACTTGGCAAGAATTATTGCACGGAACAATGACATTCTTAACATATGAAGAAGAACAATGAAAATACATCACCATGCGTAAAACAATCTCGAATTCGGAAGTGCGCACGAGATATCAGACGTCGGATGTCAGAAAAGTTTTAACGACAAAAGTTCAATGCTGTCTTGGTATTCACTGGAATTTTGTTAGAATTACAATTATTTCAATAAATTGTTACATTATCATACTCCACCCGATTCACCTCTATCTAAGCTCCCTCGGTGACAAAATACCATATATATTAAAAAATTCTAATCAACAATCGACGCGTCAAAATTGTATACGAAATACAATGTTGAATTTCCAAAGAACGCACGCGAGGTCTTTAAACTGGAACATACCAGGCTAACACACGTAACATAGACTCAAACACCAAACCGGACCGATTTTACGGGCAAAGGGTGAAAATTGTTGGGTAGGAAGTGTAGTGTAAGTGAGACATGGACCTGGGGTGGAACTGACTGCTATTCATTTTAAATCAGATAGTCCGTCCCCATCCCCATACATAAAAGAGAACGATATTTTACGTAGACTTTTAATTAGGTTTCATCATGTGTCAACTAAAGCGTTTTTGGATTCGGATATTTGAATCTTCATCCTGGGACCATTCTTCTACGAACCAAACATTCTCCAGAAGTTTTTGTGGTACTTGAGCTAGATGAAGTACTGGACAGGATATTTGAAACACCCAACCCAACAACCAACAACCATGCATTCATGAGGTTCCACGACAAAGAACGACACCCTCTAAGCTGGTAATTTCTAACACTGGATGACGTAACTGCTGAGAGTTGAGATACTATTAGCCGCAACTTCAGGCTACAAGCTACCAGGAATAAAAAATATTGACAGATCAAATTAACGCACAGCTGAGACAAATATTTGAGCAAGTTTCTTTATTAATTAACTTGTTTCAGGTGAGTATAAAAGGAGGTACTTTCATGTCTTTATCTACCACTTGTAGCTAAAAATAATTATTAATTAGTTTGGAAGAAGCAGCCGACCATGAAGTATGGAAATCAAAATCGAAGACGTGCGGTAAGTGCGGTGAAAAGGAAGCAAGCGCTACGAACCGGCGGAGGGAAGCATTGTACTTTGGATTGGATCATACGACAAAAGCGATAGAGTTGGTGCATTCCATTGACGACGATCGACCTGAATGAATCTACTATACATATTACGACATATTACATATATTTATTCTACCCACACATTTCTGTCTGTCTGTCTGTCTGTCGGTGTCTACCTATGTCGCTTGAGACAGGGAAGTGCTACAGGATAGGCCAAGGCCTTAAAATGTTTAGAAATGATTTAGGAATGATTGACCAAGCAACACTAGACCAAGAAATTGACCTCAAGTTGAAATAGAAGGGAAAAGAAAATCTGAATGCAATTATAAAGAAAAAATAATGTGTGGTGCGTTAAGGTGGCCCCAAGGCTTAAAACGGGTTGAAACTGTGAACAAAAATGAGAAAAAATGACAAATCGGGTTTAACTTTGTAGTGAGAAAAGAAAAGCGAGAAGCGGGTTGAAATTCCTGCGAGAAATGAGAAGAAGTGTTGGAACGGATTAAAATTTCCAACGTGAAATGAGAATACAATAGGACATGGAATGGGCTGGAATTGGAAACAGGAAAGGAAAAGGAAACAGGCCGGAAAGTTAAAAATATAAACAGAATCACTTCTTGGAACGGATTGATTGGGAATAAAATATGGAAGTTGAGAAGATCATGCGTCAACGTCAGTAGCTTAAAACCGAAAGGAGTCGAAACCGAGAAAAAATTGAACCACAGTACAACCAAAAGTGGAAGAGAAAGCTTCTTCAAAAACTAATTTCCCTTTTGAATTCGTCATTCATTACTTCATTTAACCTCTTAAACCGTAATTTCACAGCAATAATGGTCAATGAGGACGGCAGAAGTGATCATTAATATCCATTTAAATACAACGATCAATTCGAGCCAAGTCGTTGTGAGGTTGTCGGTGTTTCAGCGTTTACTTAATGCTTCGTGGTTCGTGGATATAATCGAGTAGAAAAGTCTAAAGAGAATTTTAGCAACGGTACACTTTAAGTTATCCAATCTGATTCGGATTGTAGTGAAATTCGTTAGCAAAGTATTCCATTTGAATTCCGACGTGATTAAATAATTTCGACTGAACCAACGCTATACGCATCTAGGAATTTTGAAAACAAAATTGTTAAAAGCACTAAGCACGTTGGATGGAGGAATAAATAAATCAACAGTGATAGTTTGCGAAAACTGGTAGTAGGCATCCTGTAGTTTAACTCATTTTCGCAAAATATCGCCGCTTCCAGGACTATCCTTCATATCAAAGTTCTTAATGATAATGTTTGCAATATTTTTTTAAATTGGGAAAATGATGTATAAGCTTCAAAAATTGCGGTCGTGGAAGAACAATACCTATTTATCTGAAGATCTCAACAAAAGTAGTACCAATTGTCTTACTGGATTTGGTATCTACCTGCATCTGCATATGTGATGCTTAATACTGGCAGGAGCATACCAAAATGGAATGATGCTTCGGACTACGTCACCATTATTGCGTTAGGATAGGAATGGAAAATGGTTCAGTCTGCGTTGTTGTTAGTTTGTTTGGGTTTTTGTTTTTCACAGGCAACAGTGCTGCTGCAGGAAGGTGGAAGCTTTGCGCAAGCTGATTTTGATACGTCATAATTCATGGACGGCCAATCACTACGCTACTCTACTTTGGTTTAGTCTCTTGATCAGTCAGGTTGCGGATGAAGATGTAATTATCCGGATGGGGCTCAGGTCGAATATCAAGCTCGTTCTGGTAGGAACAAGCGATGGCCAACACTCTCCCTGAATATGAGACAGAGTCAATCAGTGGGTCGAAGTAACAGTTAATAATTTCAGGGAAAAAAATGCACTGTGTCTATTTCAAATTACATACCATTGACGCTAAAAGACAAAGACGAGATTCCCGTAGGATAGCGATGAAATTGACAGAGTCTCTTTTTGTTGAACCCATCCCAAATATTGACAAACCCATCTGACCCGCCAGTAGCAAAAGTACTGTGCTCTTGATGAAAGCTAAAATATATTAATTAGTGTTTAAATAGATAATATTGATCAAGTTTTGCAAATATGCTGAAATACCTGATAGCATTAACTGGGTAGATGCACTCAATTCCGGATTCCTTTGTACGATGACACTTGAAGGCGTACTTCTTCTTCTGAATGTCTGGGTGAGGGTCTAAGTATTCCACACCCACTCGACCTTCAATACTGCTTAGAACAAATCCCTAAGGCAAAACGTTGGCTTTGTTATGAAATGCGTCAATGACTTGTAAAGAGTACCAATAGTATGTCACCTGTTTATTCGGGAAGACGCGGATACAACGTGTTTGATATTTGAGCAAGGAATCTCGAGTTTGCAGAGGCTCGACCATGTTTCGAATATCAAATACCAAAATTCTCCGGTCACTAGTCCCAACAACCATCAAGTCCTCCTTCATACTCATAGTGTACACCTAAAATAATTTACAATCAATAATCCTACCAAACTTGAACAGAACTGATGATAGTTGCTGAACCATACTAACTACTAACCCGATTCTTGACAGGCGTATCTCCGACACACTTCACATTTGCCCGCGTATCCCAAAGCTTAACTGTAGTATCCCAGCTTCCTGAGACAAGTACATTTTTGTCATGGTTGTAATCAATACAACGGACTCCATCTCCATGAGTTCCTAATACCACAGCTAGAGTACACGGAACACAGAAGTAATTGATTTGAGAACTACATAGACTGATATCGGAAATACAATATTGTCACTTCAAACAACAATGAAGTCCATACATATACTCACCCGCTTCAGAGGCAAAGTCGTAACCCTTAACAAATCCGTCCAGCCCAGCAGTGAATGCTTGAGAGTTACTCTTAAACCAGACAGATTGACAGACAGATAAATATTGTATTATAATTTGAACTCCATATTCAATATTCAAATACATTTAGCTACAAACTGACCTGCATTACACAGTCGAGCACAGGAAATGGGCCTTCCTTATGAGCATGAGCTAAGACATTTTCACTAATATCGTAGAGCCTGATGTTCCCATCCCAAGAGGAAGCTAACAAGTACCTCGCCGTTGCTGGCGAAAACCTTACAGATGAAATCAGGTCCGGTGGAGGAGACTTAAGTTTGTACTCAGTTCTGCCCTCAGCAGCCATTTTTCACCTACCCTACAAGTTCTCTATAGAATATAAAGACAAGTAAGTACCAAGTATAACTTTTATCTTATTCAATTATAATTCGGAAAAGTCATTGTTTCAATGTTCCGGAATTTAAATAAGCTACAGAGACGAGAGAGTTATTTTTTGACAAACTGCTGACTTATGAACGACCTATTATTTTGACCTATGCTGGATGCTGGAACTTGATTGACACCTTCCACTTGCCTTTCTTTCAGCGCGAACTAGGTACTCACCAATCAACAAACTTGTTAAGTTCATAATTAGCAGAGTGATGTTGCGAGCTTTGATCGCGCACATTTCGTAGGGTCGACATTTCATAGTGTCGTATGTAGTGTCACCTTTCATAGTAACATATTTTCATCGTACATCGTATGCTTTTTTTGCTGCTGAATATTATTTATAGCATTATTATTTGCTGAATATTTATTATTTAAAAAATGCAGTGGGACAGAAATACAATGCTCTGTCGCCACCACTATCAAATAGCATACAAAGCTAAATTCAATATTATTGATTAATTTAATGCAAATATATTTATTATACTACAAATTCCACCAACGTACCAAAAGCTAAATACCAGCAAAATCTTCTGCAAGAACTTGAACTAAGCCCTGCACTTTCTTTGCCATCAATTAAAGAACCATGAATATCCAATTAGAAGACAGTATAGAAAAGCAATCATTTGTCCGGTAAAAAAACTAATGTCATGAAAACGTAGATCAAAAACTAACTAAGTGTATAATTAATAATTAGGGTGAATTGGACCAACCAAAGGGCCAGTACCCAATCTATATTAAAATCTAAATTGTAGAATATAAGTTACAATCTTACAACAAACTGAACAAGCTACTTATTTAATTTTGTTAACTCGTCAATGTATCCTCTCATACAATTTTTTAATTTGATATTCATGGTTCCACACGTACATGTAAATTGTATAAATATTTGGTAGGGTTCTAAATATTATTCAGCATAATAGCCAGTTGAGTATGCGATAAAATGTGCCACGAATATTCGATTCGTACATAAATCATAAATACGAACATTCGCTCAATGAAATGTGCGCGATGAAAGGTCGCACCTACGAAATATGGCCCATAAAAGGTCAATCTTCGTGAGATGTCTACCACCTAACCTCAATACTACGCCACTTGATTTTTACTTTACGTCATTTTTACGATTATATGGATTATGGATTAACTTGATACATACGTAGGTACTATGTTGTATGTTTTATATTAAGGCTTCTGTGCTTGTCACCTGTTCGTTCTTTTCCTACGGTTTTTTTTTCCTATCTCGTGTATATCTTCACAGTCAACGGTGGACGGACGTAAGACGTAACAAGACTAATTTAAGAAATAACTTGATAAGTACGTATCAAAACTCCACAGCTGAGCTCAGGAACGGGTCACCGACATCAGCGGAATAAAAATGACTCCGTTTGGAACGTCCGTCATTCTCTCAAAAATAATGCAAACTTCACAAAAACACAAAACATGCGAAAATGTTGAAAAGTAAAAGCTTACGCTTTGAGAAACAAGATTGGGTTCCCGCAATTCACGCTTCTTTGCAACTCATACGCTTTACACTAGCGGTATGAGCTCAAATGCATGAAGTCATAACGCTACACCTATAAACTCCTTGTACAGGGTAGCGTTCAGGATTCAAAGTGTTAACTTACATCAGTGATTTGAATCCGGCAGTACCGTCACAGCCACATAACCGTATGGAATTTCTAATTTTGAGTTTTATGATGTAGTATAAGGGCTTAACGAAGAAAAGTAGATTTACATTAAAAACAGAAACTAAAAATTGAAAAAATAATTAAAACAATTGAAATATGGGAAAACAAGATTCACTCCAAAGACAAGAATTTTGGAACATGCTTGACTTTATAACTTTATAAGCTATACATTACAACCCGTAAGCCCCGAGTCCGATGATGGCCTCCATAAGTATTGGCATTAGGATTGTTCTTGGAATTAGAGATACCCTCATCTTCAGCATTTTAGGGTTTCGATGAATTTTCGGTACACGTTTAGCGTCTGTCTTTTTATGTTCTGTTTTTTGTCAATTGTAATGAACCATGTACAGAGCTTGTGAAATAGCCGAATTTTCTACTTCCTGTTTCCTGTTTCTCCCATGTTGATAGTTCTAGACAGATATTTTCTGTTCATTTTAATTCACGGTATCATTGAAAAGAAAGCGTCCGTGTTCAGCCTCATGATAAACACACAATACTTCAAATTCAAACTATATATTGGTGTTGTGGTGTGAGGGTGAGGGCCTCATCAATCATCTCCTGGTAATGTTTTTATGACTTCTGAATTCTTAAAAAAGTTTAATCGAACTCTGGATTCACAAACGAATTCCAACAACTTAATGATAGTTTTAGCAAGTAGTAATGCTTCAGGCAGGCGGCGCAGTTCTAAATGTTCAATTAATTTACAATAATTTGTACATGTCAAGCATTCACTTCAATAATAGGGTACGTACGGGCCTGTTGCCAGCCAATACTGTTGTAAGCTGTTGTAAGCTGTTGTGCCGCTGCTCCCTCGCCATATCATGCTGAACGCTGAACTACAGAGCTGCCCTGCACCACCCACCCATCATCATCATCCCGTTTGCACATTGACGTGACGTTTTGGTTTCTTCATGAATTCATAAGCGAAAGGAACATGCCTTATTCTTATTATGCAACCAGTGCCAAGGAATGCGTTTTGAGAGGATTTGAGAGCCCAACAAACCACTACCAATGCCTCGTTCTATGCACAGAAATAAGTAATGTGGTTCAGGTCCACTGCATGAGCTTTTTTTAGGACAGCCAATCTTTCTGTAAGCATCTGATCCCTCCACGCTTCATGACTTCTTGGGAAAGAAAAGCGAGAGAGTGAGTGTTGTGTTGTGTTGTTGCAGCTGATCAGAGAAGTGAGAGTGAGTGCTGCTAAGGAAAGGGAATTCCTCGGGATAATAGGGACCAGCTACTTTCCCCTCGTCAGTCACTCGTCCACTTAACTTCATCCAGACCGGACTCCAGAGGTCAAGCATCAAGGGTCAACCACACGCCACACGAACACCTACATTCACAAGGAACACAGGCCGCCGCCTGCCACCACCACCGTTGTTGACTCACCGGTAACCAAAACTTCCCTTCTCTTTGGTTGTTGTTGGTCTGCTTTACCTAGACTAACCTACTTACATGTACATAGACTAGAAATGCCACTTATTAAATAACTAAAGTCAAATTCGAATTACGAAAAATGAATAATCAAGAGTCATAGTTGATAGTGAGAAATGTACATAATGTAGATTAATTATAATGAAAACTGAAAAGTCTGTGTTTGCATCTTGCATCCGCCGATGCCGATCGTCCCAGTCCCAGTCCCAGGTCATATCACGTATCACGTGTCAGTCACCAACTTATTGGAAACCAAAATGAACTGCAGTTGCAGTTATTAAATAAGCTGCAATAACTGATCAAACTGACATTTATATGGTTATGGTTGGCTATAGTGCAAGTGCAGTTTCCGTTATCATTCTTATTATTTATTTCTTTTTTTAATCTTGAACGTAATAAAATATTAAATTCGTATGTCAGTGTCAGTCATGTCATACCCAATATGTTCATATCATATGTAATATGTGGTTGTGTTGAGTGTAATCATGAATCAGGAATTTCATCTTTCGGTTGAATTACGTACATGCATTTATCAGGTAAAAGTTTAGCAAGATTTAACACCAGAATCTAAATTTAAATTGAATATCTAATCTGAACCTGAACATTATCTTTTCAATTTAGCATTCGCTAGCTTACTAGCTTACTATTTGCAATTTATTTGCCTCCGTCACAGAACAGCACAGGTCAGATATTACTTAAAACTTACAACGTAAGTATAGGCAGAGGCAGGAAACTAGGAAAGGTAAAAGTATGAATGAATGACAAATGATGATGACATGTACTTACTGAGGAAGAGGAGAGATGATAGGAACATATTTATGGTAGCTATGCTAGTTGCTATTTTGTTTTGACCGCGGTTCCCAGATCACAGCAATTCATTTAGCAAAAAAAGTTCTCCATAGGATTATCGCATATAATGCTGATTGCTGATGCGTCATACGTAGGACACATCTACATATAGCAGTACATAATAATGTGTCGTCTTTTAACAACATCATACATTTATGCCTACAAAGAACACAATTTACATATACAGGTATATGATATGTAATGTACATGTTTTCATCCTGATCCAGTATCAACTATCAACTATCAATGCTCTAGCTACATATATTGCTGCGTAAAAGACTTTTAACGTTAATTATTGAGAAATGAAATTGAAACAAATGACTAATGTTGCGATATTAGTGCTGACAAGAATTCTTCAATTTATTGCATCAGCCATCAGCTAAGCTTCCCAATGTCCGGCCATATTATTATTCTCTCCTCTTCCTCCGTGTAAACGATTACTCCCTCCTTACAACCCAGTAAAAAAATGACGTGGAAACGTTATATGAACGTGAGTAGATTGTGGTTTCTGGTTTCCAATTTTGAATCAAAATAGATAGGCACAGTTCTTCTGGACTTGGCAGCAGTACAACGACGGTGTCACATCTTGCGATATGCTTACATAACCAAACAGCTGATTCTGTTCAACATTCCACTTCTGTATATTTGTCCATTGTGCCAATAATGCCAAAGGTGAAAAAGTCGTCTGCATTTGAGTAGTACATTAGGCTAAAACTGAACTTGTGTTGCTGAATATAATAAAACGGATACACAACGGTTGACCTTGAATGGAGCGAAGGACGGTGAACTTGAAAGTTGGCCTGAGAATAGTACCTTGTCGAGCCGTGTCGGCTGGCTTTAGTCTATCCTCTATACCCTGTATGTAGTCAAATACTATAATTAGCTTGGCTTTGGAACTTGGCAGAAAGGTAAACCTCTATTCTCCTCTCCTATTGACCTACTTACTACAAGTAAGCACTTCTTTTTTGTGCGTGCAATGTGAAATGCTAAGAGTTAGGAGGATAAGTGTTTAAATTTTCTTTGAAACAATTTTTTTTGAAACTCGATAGTGCGCTATGCGCTATGAACGCGTATTTTTGAGAATAATAACGATGTACTGTTTTGAAATGATAATACTTGGTTTGGTGGCCTAAGGCTGGCTTCGGATCGGATAATTTCGGATGATCCGTCGGATCGGATTTCGGATTTCGGATCGGTACGGATCGGATTGAGAGTTTTATGTTGTTTTTCGGATCGGATCGGATCGGATGAGAAATTCTAAAATTTCGGATCGGATCGGATTGGAAATTATTCTCCATCCGAT
>JAQFYU010001372.1:0-15149 GCA_034694905.1 Ceratophysella granulata
GTATAACCAATGATATGTGTGAACGATCTCTACAAAACCTGGTTACAGGGTTAATAAATACAATACAATACAATACAATCCAGTTCCTTCAAATATCGAATCCAAACATAATGCATTCGAATGCTTGCAATTTGAAATGGCTAACTGTTAAAAATATTCCCTGGCGGGTTATTTTGTAAAAGCCTCGTGCCTCGTCGTCCCTGTATTATGCTGATGTACCAACTTTACACGTTAAATACATATGTAGAAAACGTTTACAGCAACTATTGGGTTTTACTTAATCTTTAACAATAGTTGGTTTGAGTAGTTATGAATTATGAAGGTATTTTTTATTAAGATTATTTATTTTATTGATCTAAATATTGTTTAGATTTCTTTCGGCAGGAAAATTATAAGCAAACTATTTTTTTGCTATCAAATTGACTTCTGCACTGAATATTTGTAGTTTGAAAGACAAAAGATACACCTGAGTTCCCATTTGAAAAAATTTCGAACATGTACCCTAATTCCTTTCCTACGCCGTTGAGTAATATCTTTAAGATTTGAGAAAACGACACAATTCAAAAGTAAGAAAAACCGTTTACGTAATCTGTTTGGTTCGTGGTAAAAAAATAGAAACTATTTTCTCAAAGGAAAGATGTGAATTGTGAATTATTTCAACTCGCAGGTCGAAAGCCAAAACGTTTTGGTTTGTCCCTCGTAGACGTGTATGTACGATGTAGGCGGAAAGATCTTCTTCGCAGCGAGGAGAGTCACAAGGTAGAGCCAAAACCCTGGCAGAATTCAGCAGAATTCAAGTAAGTGGAGCCGAGTTGGATTTGAGCTTATTTGGGTCGATATGCGTAGAATCATTGAGAAGGTGTGGCTCAATCCTGCCCGTCCTCACCCGAACGACGAGTCGAGTCACGCCAAAATATAGCTATAGAAACCGCCATGGACTCAAGACCAACTAGCTGTTGCTTTGGTGTTGACGTTGGCGGTGGGAAATTCCATAATTCCATCCCGGGAGACGTCCATGCTAAACGTCCGTCCCTCAAAACTGAGCTGAATTATGAATAAGTATTGCAATTTGCAATTATGCTAAATGTTTAGATTTAGCATTTGGCATAATTATTTGGAGTGACTCGATGCTTAGGTCCAACAAGCCGTTCCCTATATGTAGTGGACCGAATGTATTGTATCCGATTAGTTTGCAATTTACAATTTACAACATGTTTGAAATTAGGTACTTTGGTAATTGAATGACCCAGAGAATAAAAGAGTAAAAGGCTGCTTTTGAGAAACATATTCCAGTCTTTTCGGCCGAGTGAAAGTTGTTCTGTTCTCTGTTCTGAACTTGTTCGATTTGATTAACGTGTTTTATGTCAATGACGCTACCGCACCGGCGCGGCGCTAGCTATACTACGCTATTTAAATTGTGTAGAACTCTGCATAAAATATAACTGAAAAATAATTTTTTGCCAAACTACATATTATTTTCAGGATCATTAAGCAACTCTTTATAACTATAAATTCAACTTGACTCGTTTGACGTTTGACACTTTAAGCCGGGCTCTAACTACATTATTGGTTATTGTATTGAGCACTTCCCATCGGAAACTATGTATTCTTTTTCGGGGACGAACTCTTTTCCACTTCTTAGCTCTTCCGCCTTTATTTGGAGATAACTGCCTTCATATTTTTGGCGAATTTCTTCCGGTAGTTCCTTATTCCAGTCGGCTGGTGGTTGTTCCCGATGTTCCCAAACATCATTGGCATAGTGGGCTCTCAGTCTTTCCTTCACACGTTGTTTCTCACTTTCAATTACTTTTTGCTGCAGATAACAAATTGATTACTTACTTAAACCAGATAATGAATTAATTAAGTGACAGATACACGTTGCACGATTTTATTTTATGCTTACCAATGCTTCTTCATCCTGGTTCTTCTCCCATTTCAAACAATTCTCATGGTCCACATTCCATTGGCCACATTCCCGGAAGTCACCATGAACATAGCGCTGGTGAAATCGGTCCTTGAAGCTCTTACAATCTTTGTATTCTTCCTTGTAAGTCTCGCAGGGTTTCAACTGTACATAAAAATAAAAACCGTATTTAATCCTTAACATATATAGTAATATGTACAATGTAAGGCGAAATCAAAATGGCTTGAGTTTGCCTTTATCGCGGTTGACCTAAAAATAGAACGACTGACCGAGCAATTTCATTTTTTTCTCGGCTGTCGGATGTGCATAAAATAAAATGTAAAATGGCCAAAATGCTGAATTTCCTGGTTAACCTAGCTATATTGTGTTTTCGTTCAATTTGATCAGGCTTTAGGCTAGGAAGTATGAACTCTTCATAACTTCAGAAACTAAAGTTTCAGGTACCGGTTACGGTATCCATTGGCCGTATAACATTTTACGGCAAAATTCATAAGCCAAAATCACATTTTAATTATAAGTTATGAAATGAAGTTATGATTTATGATATTAAGTATTATCTATTACCATCCAAAAGTAAGGAATATGTTTGGAATCGTCTGCATCAGAATTTGCTGTGGGTTTCAGAGCTTCGGAATCTGACGACGACGACGAGGACATACTTTATCTGCAGTCTGCAGTTTATTCTTGTTTCTAAACGCAGAACCAGAACCCGGATAATTACTAATAAATTATATACAAAACATTGGAACTAGTACAAAATAAATTCTCGGTGATTTTGGATTTAGTAGGAAAACACGAGGAATGCATAAGCTTACCGCCTTTGTGATTTGAATCTATTACATGGAACTCTTGCTTTCGCAATGTTTTGCATAACCTTCGCTGTCGCTGTATACCATTAATTATAATTATAAAGTCTGATCAATAGTGCAAATCTTTGGCTTAGCGATGAATGTTTATTCAACCGAAACAGAAATTACATACAATATTTTAGAAATATGAGTATTACAATTTAAAGCGTATATTGCGTAAGTTGCTAAATGTTTTGCGAATGCGAAATTATTGCCCTGTGGTTCGACTTGCGTGGGATATGAACGAAACGGAATCGAATTTGCTAGAAATAATCATACACTAATACATTTTTCAAGAAAATCGAAACGGTTACTCAGATACGAAATTGATATTGAGCTAAGAGTAATAAAAACGAATTTTGCTTCGGAAGGTAAACATTAAACCAACTGAATGAATTAGAGAATTCAAGCACAGCAATGAAATTATAGATTTCAAGTTACCCTTTGCTCCACCAAAAGCAGAATAGCACCTAGTCTGTGTTGTAGCTATAGCTACACTTTATCATTAGAACGGACTACCCCTCGTGAACCGTGTAATCATATCAAAACAGTTTTCGGGTTGATCAAACGGAGCCACATGACCCGCATTCCTAACTAGCAAATGAACTAAATTATTATATTCCGTAGAATATCCAGCAATTTCTGAATTGACTCTCCAGATATTTCTAGGTTGATTTAAGAATTCTTGAGAATGTTTCCAGTTTAAATTCCGTATAAACCGATCAATACCCGTATGCGGTACAACAACGTCCAGCTGTGATGCGTAGAATAAGAATTTGTAGTTTTCATTCAAAAGTTCTTCAATGAGTGGTTTGACGGATTGAGGAAAGTCATTGGAAAGGAGTAGGTAGACTTTGTTCCGATTCGTCCCAAATCCTTGATCACCAACGTGAATATTTTTACGGACATTTGGATTCTCTAGATATTTAATGTAGTAGGCGTAGCGTTCGGGCATGTCTTCGTGGAGATAGTTGGAATTGAAGTTGAAGCCCGTCACTGTCTCGAATTGGGACACGATCGGTCTCGGCCACCCGATCATCAGGTACTGCAGAGCCTAGCAACGGTAATAAAACGCATTACTTGAAGTTTGAAGTCCTTCTTTTCATCTTTTCTGTTATTTATCTTTACCAATTCCATTTTTAATGAACACTCAAGTGTTTTACTTTGAAATATTCAAAAAACACATCTTTACTAACGAACCTTATGAGCTTCGGCCCAGTTCTCCTCTTGTATCAGCTCACAGAGTTTGGAATATGAAGCATCAAAGCTCTTCTTCTCTGTGTCACCGATGAGGCCAATATTGTAGAGGTATTCTCCATAGTCAGTCTGAGAAATTGGGTCACACAGGCCCGAGCCTATGGCCAAACCCTTCAAATTAATTTGAGACTCTTTGGTGAGACTTTGATTTTCTATATGGATTTTGTGGGAGATTGCAGGTCCGTATTTTCCTAAAAATCCAAATATAATTCATATTAATTTAACTTTGCTTCAAATTCAAATGGCTTCTTAGTCATTTAATACTTACCCGTGTATGATTGTCCAGCAACATAAAAATCATTGGACTGAAACTGTGAGAATAATTTGAAGAATTGCATCAGTCCCTCGTATAAATCATGTACAACATCATTTAAAGTCGTGGCATATCCGGATTCATCATTTGTAAAGCTGAAACCTATTTAATTATTGACACGTCAACATGATATTCGGTAGGGTTAGGTTTGATTACTTCCGCTTGGCATGGAATTCGTCTTACCTGTTCCTACTGGGCTATCAATCTAAACGTAACAAGAAAATTGATCATACATAATTCTTAGATACCAAAAATGATTGATACAGTCACAGAGTTCTGAAATCTTGCCCTTCTTTGCTACAGAACTGTACAACCGACCAAGGCAAGATATGCCGCTTCAAAACTCTGTGGATACAGTACAGGAGTAATTGGTGCTTACATAAATTACAGAATGTGTGAGCGTCCAAGGAGTTTTCCTAAGTTGTAGTTCATAATTTGAGTCAATTAAAAAGGGTGAATGCCCTGCAAAAAGGCCGAATAACGATGAAGCACCAGGTCCTCCGTTCAACCTAAGTCATTCAAAAATTAATTCGTCGTAGATCGATCCGATAATCGAATAATTCAAATGATGTTGGCTGAACATACCACAGTAAAACTGGCGCATCTTCAGCATTGAACTGTGAAACAAATGTTGAGATCAAATAAATGCTGGAGAATTCACACATTTAAAAATGTAAATTCTAATTTCGTCATTCGAACTTACAGCAGCTGGGAAGAACCAGAAGAACAGATTTGACTCAGTGACTTTATTCACAGTTAGAAATCCCGAGTAACTTTCCACTTGACTCGATAAATGCACCCTACATTGTCTCTGACCCTCTTCAATTAATCCGGCTTCAATATAAGGAGTTAAATACAGCTTCTCTCCATAATCAAAGCTAGTAATAGATTCAGGTTCCGCTTCAGCAGCTGAAGAAACGTCTTCCGGTTGCACCGCTGCCTGAGTTTGATGAAGCGGATTTCGTTTGAGCGTACTTATATCCCGCTGGAAATTACTCGTCAATCCCGATCCCGAACTCCATGAGTCAGGAAGAGTGCTGAATGGGCTGAGCGACGTTCTCAGCATATGATTCCCATTTCTGTCCAATTTCGGAGTTCCTAACGATGCCGATGAACTGCTCAGCATTTTCAAGAACGGACTTCCTACAGGTGATGGTGATGAGTTGCCGCTGCTCAGGATCTTGTGTACTGGACTTGCAACTACTCCAGCTCCAACCGACTGGCGAAGCTGCTGAGCTCGTGAACTCAATTTGACCACCATTTCGACTTTCGACTGATAATTATGGTGCACAGACGGACTGACCTGCATTCAAAACAAAGAGACTTGTGTTATTCATTATACATTATACAGTAGATAAGTTCACAGACAGACGCAGATTAAACTTCCAACCAACAACTGACTAAATGTTGTTGACCTAATGTGTAAATAGTACATTTCATTCAGAAAAATAGCCAAATATTCGAATGAATGACAAATGATTCATCATAAATAAATGGTTTGTTTGTATTATCACATTTCCTGCTTCGCACCCCGTGATGCGTGATGAATCGTTGACATAAAATATACCTAAAACTTAATAAGTAATTCTTTTGCTCAGGTTCAGGTGCAATGACCTCTGCCATCTGCTTAGAACGAACAAATTATGTATTTAATTGAATTAATTACTTAAATTCAGTTTACTTACCTCAAGTTGGGGTGAAAGTACAGGTAAACACGGCTGAACTTTTGTGCGGTTCGAGTGATTAACTTTTGGAAGGTTTTTTAAATTCCTAATTTTAATAAACTAGTATTAAAAACCTATGGCAAATTCCAAAAACTTTAACATCTGTATGTATTCCGCAGTTATAAAGTTGGAAGAAGGAAGAAGGAAGAACCAAGTGTAAAAGAAATTCAATAGTTGATAGTTCATCTCTCGTGCGCTGAGCTTATGATTTCGTCACAATAATAAAACCCTACCATACTTACTGATGAACCCGCGTCACGTACGCAATAATTTGACTCGATGATGAAAGTGTACTACGAAGTAAGTAGTGCGAGTGCTATGATTTCTATGGTGCAAAAATGATACATGAAATGATAAGGAAGAAGCGTTGGGTAGATTATTATGAATTAGGATTACATTTACATGTACAAATACTTAACAGATGCTAGATTTTAGTGATCATCAAATTGTAGCTACATGCAATTAATAACTTTCTAGCTATTTGGTGATCATAAAAGAAATGGTCCGACTTGTCTACCTAAAAACGCTGAATAAGGTTTTTGGGTATCATTGTGTAAATCTATGTATAATTAATAAATGCTTGATTCAATTTCTTATTTACAAAATCGACGAGATGAGATTAAGTTAGATGATTTGGTAGTTTTATTTTTCAACGTTTCGTTAAACTATGTATTTATTTCTCAGATACCGGTTTTTAAAATGTGAAAGGATTTAACTAATATACTTATTTATTAATGTGCCAGTTTCAATTCAAGTTACATTGTTCATAAAATTTGTAAGAAATCCCAAATTATAAATATTTTTTTTACACATTTTTGGTTAATTAGCAAGAAGATATTTTCACCCCATTTCATGTGATTTTTATGATCTCCTGCGATGGAAATTTGGAATAATGTTATAAAATGGAAGCACTAAAATTATTGTTTATACTGATACTGGTGGGTATGTAGTACATGAACGCGTAGTACCAGGTTGCATTGCATTATTGGTACTAGTACAGTACTTACAAAATATCTAACATTTTTGTCTTTTATTGTTTTAAGCAATCTTCCAAATTCACCAACCTTCAACGATTGACTGGATAAATTATATTCTCTGTTTTCTTTTCATTAGTTTTAATATAATTTTGTGGAGTGAATTTCGTTTCGCATGCACGACGACGCAATGCAGCAGATTGCAGTTTTGCAGTAAGCTGCTGCGCTAGCATTCTGCGTGACATGTGATGTGATGTGTGCATTTCACTATTCTTCTGATTTGGTTTGGAGTTTGAATTTTCACAGAAGTTGGCACTCTTCCAAACAGACGAAGACGAAACTCCGAATCAGTTCTGTTCTTGTGGTCTCGACCTCGACTCTCGACCAGCTAGTCATCCATCACTAATTGCCATTGTCATCAGTTGACAAGAACAAGGACCCGACACCCGACCAGCAGTAGTGCCTTGTCCTTGGCCCTCCTCTGGTTGTCCATCACTATCGGACTTTTTGACCTCGGATTCACGTCGTCATTTGCTTGTTTTTGCATTTGAGGTTAGCTTTTACAATTTTTGTACATTATTGTATTTGTAATGTAAAATGTAAGTGAAATGTGTTAATGGTTGAAGAGATACTGCCTTTATCCTGTGCCGGTAGTAGTTGTGTCTTTTGGACATGATTCTTAATGTCACAAAGCTAATAACACAGACATACTTCTTGAACGAATCGATCTGAATTTAAATTGCAATTTTTTTCAATTGCAATTAGGTTTCTATATTGAAATGGAGGAAGAAGAGGACGTGGACATCGAACCTCCAATCACCATCATGTCGTTGCCAAGAGAAGTGAGTGAGTGAGGCCAAAGGCCTTGTGGTGGGTCAATTTTATATTTTAATAGCGTCACCTACAATGAACTAATTATATAACGCAAAAACATTCGTTTTACACTTTACATAAAGCATGAAGCTATCCTTTGTCGTTCGAGCGTCGAGTAATGTCTCCAACCCCAACATCGACAGATTCGAAGCTTTTCTTGCCGTCCAGGGGCACAATCGAACTAACCAGGAAAAGCCGAATAAAACTGCGCTATAAACTTGTATGAATGACCTTATTTATTCACAGATCCGTGGAATAATCTACAACAAAATACCACAGGAGCAACTCGTTCCTCTCCGTCAAGTCTGTCACGTCTGGCGAGAGGAAATTGATGACCTATGCGAATTCTCAGTCGAATTGGACGACAGGAAGCCGGATTGGAACCGAATACTGGATCTGCGCATCAAAACTTGTGAAATCCACAGCTTCAATCAACCACCGACCCAAGGCCTCGGCACGACCATCTTGACCCATCCAAACCTCATTCGAACGCTCCAAATTCTCACAAATCGGATCTCACCCAATAATTTGTACTACCTGCTCTCAGATTGTTCATCAAGCCTTCGATTCTTCTCACTCCAATTGGCCTTTCCTAATCTCAGCTCAGTATTCCCAACTTCCTTCGGTGATTTCAATTTTGGAAATGTCATCCAATTCGAACTCAGTATTTCAACAACTTCCCCAGCTAACCAAACAGATGGTTTGGAATTTCAAGATCTCCGAACTGCAAATAAGGAAACTCTATTTACTCAATTCATGCAGAATCCTATGCGGAATTTACAACATCTGAAAATTGAGCTTCAAATTCTAGGAAGAGAACAATCCTCAAAATTCACTAGCTTGGTGCTTGTGTTCCTGTCATCCCATTGGGAAAAACTTGTCACTTTGGATATCGAGATTATTCAAGGTCGCTATGGAATATCATCTGCTGAAGCACTACCCATGGATGAATCCGACCTGGAAGCACTGGACTTGAAAACCCTCGACAAGCTTTCAACTCTGAAAGACCTTCGCCTCATATCCTCGTCCGTGGTCGGGGTTGACATGTGGATCCGTCTCGTAGAAAACCAAAAGTGCTTAGACTTCTGTGAACTGGACATCCTATCCTCAGCAATCACAGTTTACCGTTCTCTTGTCTTCAGAAACTTCAAAACACTCAAATCTCTGGAACTTAGCGATCTCACAGTTTGGAATAGTGACGGGGAGCCGGAACCATTTGACCTTTCCATTCTCCAACAATGCATCAATTTGAAGAAACTCGTGCTTGATCGAAATATGACAGCTCGACGGAGGTACGACTGTGCGGAAATCATCAATCTCTCTCAGCTCCCTGGAAATCTCAACGAACTAGCGCTCAACTATTTCAATATTCTTTCGGAAGATCTCGTTGCGTTTACCAATTCTGAAGCTGGAGCTCATGTCAAGAACTTGACCTACACGCAGTGCGGAAAGGAAGGGGATTATGGTGTCAACGGAACCGTGCTGGAGGCTACTCTGGCTTTAAAATCCATTATTTTCATTGAAATCTCAATCCTCAACTTCTCCAACCCTGTGGAGCGTGTCAAACTGAATCACATTTTGTATACTCATGGCTACTCAGAAGATCATGCTTACTTTCAGCATTCGAAGCTCACGTCCTTGATTCAGGGGCTTCTGGACATGGATGCAGCTCAGAATTTCCTGAGAATGGGCGATGATTAGTCGTATACATGCTTTCGTGGATACCGATAAACTGTGCCTTGTGTGTGTGTGTAATTTTCAATGAAAATAATACAATTAATTGACCTTTATTGTAGTAGCACAGATCGTATGAATTTGCAATACAGTTTGTTTACTTGACTTTGTCCCTACAACGTACACTGTGTGTAAAACACATGAATCAGGTATTTAAGGTTGTTTTTAAGATCATCAAATCATAAATCAGCTTTTGAGATGGAATAATGCCGTCGTTTGTCAACTAAAAACCCGTTTGTCAAGATATACGACCGGTAGTTTTATTATCGGTAACTTTGTCAAGGAAATGCAAGGATTCCACTGATATACAGCTACTTCCAAAGTTCAATATCCATCTTTCGTGGCATAAGCGACAGAAGATGTTAAAAACAGGCCGAGTTTTGCAAATACCATGTCATTTCCTTCTTAGTCTCAGTTCTTCTTAGCTGGCTCCGTAATTACAAAGTTGTCATAATTAACAAAATAATTGTAAAACCATTCATACAAAGTTTTACAGTAGAGACCAAAAATGAGAGTTTTCATTTTCACTCTAATTAGTTTATTTGTGATCTGCGTCGTTGGATCGACACCGATTGTTAAGGGCCGAAGTAGTTCAAGTACAGTTAATTGTAGTGCACAGAATGAAATTACTGACGACAAACCCAAAAAGCCCATTGTTGCCAAAGATGTCGGAGAGAAGCTTTTCCTTACCCCACTAATTAAAAGCAAACGGATTAAGGAGGCCAAGGAACTGGCCAAAGTTTGGAATCTGACGGATATACCGATCCCAAGCTTTTCAGGATACTTGACCGTAAACGAGAAGCTGAATTCGAGTCTGTTCTTTTGGTTCTTCCCAGCCGCTGTAAGTTTCTATTCCTAATCTAATTTATTTGTAGATTTTTAACTAAATAAATAAATTGAGACAGAAATACGAGCGCGAATTATTCGCTTCTTGTTTTAGCTTTTCTGAAAAAACATCAAAATTCCATTGCGCTGCTGAAAAGCCTTTATCTAATATCTATTGACCATTGACCCTGACCACTGTTTTCCAGTATGATGCTCAAAATGCTCCAGTTCTGCTCTGGCTTCAAGGTGGACCGGGTCTCTCAACGTTCTTCGGTGCTTTTCTAGAACATTCTCCATTCAGAGTTGATGAATATAAGAATTTGAAACTGCGCGAGTATCCCTGGACATTGACACACTCGGTTCTGTATATTGACAGCCCCGTTGGGACCGGTATGTAATTCAATAAATATTACATAATAATTTACAAAGTTATTAGGTACGATCTGCACCAGTGGTCATACTTACCTTGAATTTTGAAATCAATACCATTGAGGGCAGTTAAGTGTTATAAATTAACAGGTTTCAGTTTCACGGGAAGTGAAGCTGGGTACTCGAGACTTGTGTCGGACGTGAGTGACAATCTCTATGAAGGATTGGTCCAGTTCTTTCAACTAATGCCTGAATTCCGAGCAAATCCGTTTTTCCTAACTGGACAGTCATATGCTGGTTAGTCTTATATTCATTTTCTCCGAGTTAAAAGTATGCAGAAACAAGAAACACGCATAAAAATAACTATCTGTACCTGTACTTTTGTTGAATAGGAAAATTCGTACCGTCTTTAACAATGAAAATTCATGAGGAGAATCAGAAAATTGAAGAAAACAAGATCAATTTGAAGGGATTTGCAGTGGGCTCAGGGTTTTATGACCCCTTCATTCAATCTGACTATGGAGATTACTTCGTTAACTTGGGAATCATCGATAAACAACAGAAAGCCAGCTTTGACACCCAGCACAAGCTACTTGGAGAGCATATCGATCGAAAGAACTGGGAGGATGCGTACAAAGTAAGCCAAGTTCAGTGCTAAGCGCAAATATGCAGACTTGTATGTTTAGAAATCGGAATTAACACTGATAAATGCTAATTGCAGGTACTACAAGACTTAATAATCGGTTGGCCTGGTCCAGGTCTCTCCCTCACCAAGAACACTACCGGTTTAGAACATACAACCAATTTCCTACAGACCCGAAGCCCCAAGGACGCAGAATACGGCACTAAATTCCTGGAATTAGCCCATGTACGCAAAGCTCTTCACATTGGACCACAACCCTTTGGAAATTCCAGCTACGTTTTTGAATCTATGAAGCTGGATATCGGTCAAAGTGTTAAACCGCTCGTGGAATCCATTTTGAATTTGGGATACAAAGTTCTCATCTACTCATCACAATTAGACGTGATCGTCCCACATACTGGACTTCGAAACTTTGTCAACAGTTTGAATTGGATGGGTTCAGAGAAGTTTCTTAAGTCGGAACAGAAAATCTGGAAGTTTGGTCAGGAAGTTGCGGGTTACACGAAGTCTGCAGAGAATTTAGTGTATTTATTTATGAGGAATGCTGGACATTCGGCTCCTGCGGATCAGCCCGAATGGTGTTTTAAAATGATTACTGATTTTACTAGGGAGCGGCTCGTAAAATAATTTTTAAATCCATCGCAATTTTGTTTTAAATACACAAATATGTAGGTACTATTGGTGTTGATGGTTTTTTTTGTATTGAAGACGAAGGCAGTTGTGATTTGGGGGTGGTGACGGCGAGTGCGAAGGTTGAAGGCAGGCATGTTGCGGCAGGGCTGCGTAAATTGTTCGAAATCTCTTCAATTACATCGTGAAATTGCTTATTTACAGTTTCTTAGCTGTTGTAAATAAGTTAGAACTTTCAAATTGACACGAAAACGGATTAACGGATGCTGAACTGAAATATACCGAGTGTGTGTACTCAAATGCTCAAAAATGTGCTAACAAGACTATGTATAATAAAAGACGAAAGAAAACTGGACGTTCATTAGGAATGAATAGCATGCCAAAGCAGGCCTCTTTGATAAGGAAATTAGGTGCATTTAGATTAGACGTTGAACAGGCTGCTGGGGCTGGGTGCTTTATTCAAGGCTAACATCTAATTCACATCAAGTAGCGAATTGAATGGAATTAAAAAGCCTGGTTCCGTCGAAGATGATGTCTTGTTGTTATGAAATGCTTCACATCATCTGCATTCGTTTAGTCATTGTTCATAGTCGACTCTGTCGTTCTTGATCAAGAAAATACGGGGGTTGAACTACATAACGACTTAGATTCAAGATTCCTGATGGGTTCCACGAAGGAGAAACAAGCATTAACAGCAGTGGTAGCAGTAATATTAGGGCTCATAGTGATTATAACAATAAGCCTGCTCATCTGGTATCATACCAGCATTTCCAATAGTTCTCCTTGTCAAATGTTCAATTTTCTATCAAATTCAGAAGAGGTGGAAGCTTCACTTTTCTTGACACCGTATGTCAAACAGAACCAAATTTTGGAAGCACAGGAGAAAGCATTTGTTCCAAATTGGCGAGGAGTTGACAGTTACAGTGGATTTATTACGGTTAATTACACGAGTAATTCCAACTTGTTCTTCTGGTTTTTCCCGGTAAGCCTCACTTGCAATTTTGATTGCATAGAATAATAACACTATAAAGTATTACTGAATTTAAATAATTTAATATTTCAGGTTATCCAATAATGAAAATGCAATTTTGAACTGAGTTTGCATAAAGCATTGAATCTTCGCTTCTGCTTGCAAAAATCAAACTAAATCAAATTGTACTCCTTCGTATTTGTCAATTTTCATTAACCTGACGCGGTCATGCAGCAAAACATTCGAATGCACTAATTATGAACTTGTTTAAATCATATTTCAGAATTTTAACACATCTGCGCCGTTGATACTGTATCTACAAGGTGGACCAGGTATGTGCGACTGGAGTCTTGATTCTTACACTAATTTCTGCAATATTTTGCAAAGCCGCATCCTTAAAACGTCCGTTGACTAGAATAAGTTCGTTAGGTCCTGTTTTTGGCCTTGTATCCAATTTTGCCAGTGGAACTTTTGGAATAAATGGAATATTTCTGTAGAAATTTGAGTGTAAAAATTGGTAAAAATTGGCAAAAATTGGCAAATTAGCCATCCCTAGTTATGTCTTTTATAATTAATTCTTCAATATTTCAAAATTCTATGCAAATTCTTCAGCGTTAATTGACATTTTTGGGTTATTAGCGAAATAATTCGTAGATAGCTATAAACTACAAATTCTTTAACATGTGACTGGTATTTCCAGGTATGTCCTCCATGTTTGGATTATTCGTTGAGATTGGACCTTTCTACGTGGACTCAAGTCAACTGAATATTGAGCGACGAGAGTTTGCATGGACATCCTCAAATTCCGTCCTGTTTGTTGATTCCCCTGTTGACACAGGTATTTACGATGACAGATCTAGATTCCTTCTTTAATTATGCATTTATATTTTGTGCGTCATTGAAATTTTGTAGGTTTCAGTTACACAGATCACAAAAGCGCTCGAGCCAAAGATCAAAGCGACGTGAGTCGAGACTTGTACGAATTTCTAACTCAATTTTTCACATTATTTCCACTTCATCAGGAAAATGAATTTTATATTGCTGGAACTTCGTATTCCGGTGCGTGATTGTAAAGCCACTGAATTCAGAATATAAATGGAATTCCTAAACTAATTCAAATAATCCCATTTTTCAGGTAAATACATCCCCGTCCTGGCATACAAGATCCATGAGGAAAAGAAAAGAAATGCATCTGTTCGGATAAATCTGAAGGGCCTCGCCATTGGCGGAGGTTTTTTCGAAGCGGAAACTCAAGATAAGTTTGCAGATTATAATTACAATCTTGGATTCATTGATCAGCAGCAATGGACTCTTGGGAAGGAAGCCGAAGCTCGGATTGAGCAATTAGTGAGAATGGAAGAATTTGCAGATGCACGCCAGGTAAAGCGATTTAATCAATTCAATTTTAATTCAATCTAAAATATGTGTCACCTCTGACCGAATTAGGAAACGATTGGCCTAAAAATGGATATCTGGACGAAATGGTCAGGTTGGCTCAACATTCTATCTGGAAACGCTTTGGAAATGACGGCACCGAATAACTTGCAGAGCTTTAGAACCTTCCTGTCTTGGGACTGTGTGAAAGGCGGGCTTCATGTCGGCAAGGATACTAACTACGAATCACTTAACTCGGAAGTGACGACAAGTTTTGACAAGCGAGACTACTTTTACTCAACGAGGTCTGAGGTGGAAGCGCTTCTGGAAGCGGACTATCGGATTCTGTTCTTCGCTTCCCAATTCGACATGGTGGTGCTCCATGTGGGTATTGCACGATTTCTGGATTCACTTCATTGGAAAAGGTAAAACGTATACAATTTGCGGTTTTTAATGATGGTTTTACATTCAACGGTTTTATGTTGCTATTTTAATTTTTAGTGATGGGGTCCTTGTGATGTGGTTTTAATCTTACCCTTTTTATTTTGTTGTTTTTAATGTTTCGGTTTTAGACCAAAAGGTCTTATGGGATGATGCTGTCTGTCTGTCCGTCTGTCCGTCCGTAGCCAGTTTTGCGGAAGCGCAGCGCAAGTCGCCTATGTAACATGGTATGAACGGATGCTTAAAAGAT
>JAQFYU010001373.1:0-15138 GCA_034694905.1 Ceratophysella granulata
ACGACTTTTATGAAATTATCGGATTTGCCTATGTGACCGGAATGCCATTTGCCTAACTCACTTTTGTCAAATCGACCGACCACCAAACCAAGATCTGCCCAAGATTTATGCGACAAGGCCAGGGATTCTCATTCAGTTTCTACCAAGCACTCTCATTTGTCTTTTTAAGAGCTTTTTTTCTCTGATTTTCTATTCTATAGGGAAAGTTTAACATGGCTCGTGGTTTGGTTCGTCGCACGCCAAATGTCCTGTGCAAATTGTACTGCTTCCGTAAATCTTAGTTTTGTTCATATAGCTATTTCTACGATATACTTGCCTAGGTTCGATATTTTTGCAAATCTTAACGTTTTTCTATATTTTGTGCATATTTTGGAGTTTTTGAAGCGTGGAGGTTTGCCCTTTCATTGCATATTTTGATACTTAGGAATGTTTTGCTTTATGTTTTCAAAAACAGTCGTCGGTGTTTAGTTTTGTTCTTGTTTTGGAATTTCAAAAGCGGTTGAAATTTTTTTGTACTCGTAATTGATGTTTTTCAACATTTCTTTTTAAAGTGGGCGAATGAATTTTCTTACAGGCATTTATTCTTCTGAAGTTTTGGCTGAACCATTGTTGCGGCATATTTTTTTGCATATTGTGGCGCATCTATTGCATACGAGCCTTTCCTTGGTGATCAGTGATGATCATCTCTCATTTCCTCTCAATTTTTAACACATGAAACTGCATTGCTAAAAAACATGTTCCGAAATCTTAATGAACCTCTGAAATTTTCCAAAAATAAAAATAAAATTCCTGCAGAACAAAATATAATAATTGACTCGAAACACTATATTTTGTCGCAATGATATTTTTTTCAAAATTTCTTGCTTTTCCTTTCGAAATCCGCGTAGTAATCAACGTAGAAACGACTCGCCTTGAAGTAAGAAGCAGCAGGAGAGAAGCCACGCAGAGTCCGCAGGTGTTGTTTCCAGTTGTTGGAAGTTTCTCAAAATCCTGAGACAAAGACTTCCAAAAAGTATTGTGATGGGAATTGCAAACCAAACGGACCAATGAAACGGTTCCAGAAAAACGTTCCACTTCAATTCATTCACTTGGAAGTCTCGTCGAATCAGAAGACGCGTCTTTAGAAAAGAAATAAAAGTCAAAGTATTGAGTTTTGTGGATGACCTCAACCCCATTGGATTCCAATTTCAAATGTAATCAGGAGTAGCGAAGAAATATGCACATTTGGTCCACACGCTTCGCTACACCAGATGGGATTTAAATTGAATTTTTCAATGCTCAAACTCTAAAATAGTACATGGAACATTAATAGGCTAAGCTCACGTTTCTCTTGTTTATGCAGAAATGAAATCCAATTACTTGAACTAGGAATTTGATACCAGTAGCAGCAACCAGCAACAGCAAACAGCACGGAACTTTCCGTTCAGCTGGATGAAATGCGTGCGGGTAAGCAGACTGTTGCTTATATTCTTAGAATTTTACTGCACTGTAATTTAGAAATGGTATATGATTTGTACAACCTTGCCAAAAACTGGCAATGAAGTCTGACATAATTGGTGCATTTAGTTTGAGGATATTATGTATCGAGTCAGAAAGCTATTTCAAAGCTCCATTAGCTCCAACTTCATACTTCAGAGCTTGCTTCAGAGAAATTAGGTGAGTAACGCAAAGATGTATGTGAAATATGGATGTGTTCTTAGAATTTCAATTGTCAATTATGGTAAAGGTCGCCTGAACACGGAGGTAAAGTAGCGAGAAGCAACTGTAAGCGGCATATTTAAATTGAAGGTTGGATACGATATTTTTTAACTCTTTTTAAAAAATAGTTCAGCCTACGAAGACTTGAAAATAAATATTTTTGAAAATAAATATTTTTGAAAATATATGCAATATAAAGATGCTCGGCATTGCTTAAACAATCAAATACAGAGTTTGTTATGAAATTTTGCAAAAACTAGACTAATATTGACATAAAGGAAGAAAGTTTTGGTAGTAGCAATGTTTTGCACAAAAAAAACTTAACACCGTCTAATGAATTTTTTTTGTTTAAATATTTGAGCATTGAATATACGCGTTTTCTTTTATAATATTAGAATTTAATGACTTACACTTGAATATTCCACAGCTGGACTGAACTCCATTGCTAGCTTCCTGGCAGCGGTGAGGCTGAAAGACATAAGCGCCATTTCAGCTTCCTAAAGTCAAAAGCAATCGTTAGAATTCTCCTTGTCATACCATTTTTGTCCTAAATTGTAAAAACAAATTTAATAACATGCAATATTTTCAAAACGTGAAATATCCCTGAATTCAGGAGATTCATCAAGGACATTGATAATTGACATACGATAGACCTTCTGTTTATCAATTTAACCTAAATGCTAAAAAAAACAGCCTGACTCATTCCTTGTGTCCTTGTCAGTTTTTCAGTGTGTTAAAAGGATTTCCACATCGGAATTTGTTGTTTACAATTGACAATGAATTACCTTTCTCTGGAGCATCCCGACCATGCCTGACCAATTGCCTGACTCATCCACTGATCCGAAGCTCTTGTCAGATGGGCTCAACAGGATGTAACTAATGTCAAAGAGAAGCCATGCAAATAATTTCATCATGTTTACGTTTATCTCTTCATAAACAAAACACTTTGATTCTAACCGTCAAATATTTCCTGTAATTTATTGCGTAAGCAAAGCCGAAGTGACTCACCATTAGGAAGAGGTTTTTTCATACCGGGGGCCAACAACAAAGACCAAATTTTATGCTGCTTGCTTTTGAATATTAAGGCTTTGTACCTGTTTACATATTTTAATATTTTTTTTAATTGCTATATATTTTAGGTTCCTGCACCTTTTCTTCTAATTTTGACACTTGGAAGCGCATATTTAATTTATATAGATAGCAGTTTTACTTATATCTCAGTATTTCCACTAACAATTTTTGTAAGTTCTCAGTGTTTTATTTTATTTTGGTTTGAATTCAAATATTTTCGTCATTCGCTTTCCCCTTGATGTTTTTTCAGACAATCTTTCCTAAATGTTGATTGAATTGATTTAAAACTAGAGGAATTCTAAATTCTAAATTCAAGTGCTAATTTTTGTATCGAAACATTTTTGTTCTATATTTTAGTTCACATGTTGGCTTTTTGACGAATATTTCCGTTCATACGTTTGGCCCAATTTTAATGCACACGAATGCTCATCATGACTCATTACAGGAGTATTCATGTAAAAACAAGGTCGTATTTGTGAAGTGGGAGCGGGCGTTTGGAGATTTGACCGTAATTAGAAGGAAGAACATGAAACTGCGGGAGATAGAGAGTATAACACAAATTACAACCCTTCAAAGTGACAAAGGAGTGTAAACTGATGAATGACTGACCTTCTGCACTAAAATTAATACTTAAGACCCCAATGAAAACATCGTGCTCGGCATGAAACGCGAGTCGCCGCGGCAACGACATACATACGAGAGAGCATAAATTCAAATAAGGAAAGATGCACAGTACAGCAAGCATACACTAGTTCTACAATGCTTTCTATTTGTACGAAATTTGTAGAATATTACGTGAAATTCAAGTGTGAACTAATGACGGTGAGAATATCTGGAAGATACCCTCTTCCATCCAACTCTCCAGTAGTTTTGTTTGTCTTGAGATAGACGACCGGCTGACCCTATGTTAAACAAAGCATAACACATAATTTCAAGAGTTTCATATTTAGAATTGAATTTCGGCTTATTAAAAGCAACAAAATTGTAATAAACCGAATTCCATGAAAATCCCTATATAAAACTCCACACGAAAAATGTATGTATGTAGTATTAGAAGCATAAGCAAAATTTTAGTTTCTTTGCATCTATGACATGTATTTATGGTGTGGGAAACACAAAAAAATGATTAAGTAACGGAAACAGGAACTGGAAACGCCGCATTTTTCGTTTTTAAGAAGTGCATTCGGTTGTATGTTGAAGAAATACGGCAAGTCCTGGTCAAATTAGAGCCATGTGACCAGTTGCCACATTCTACAAGGTACAAAGGAGCACATCCACTTGTACTATAGATGGCATTTGCATCGGGTCAATTATTTTGGCATTCGTATTCCTATCCTACAACATAAAATGCTAATTTAATGCTTTATTAAGCAAGATGCTTCAATCGTATGTACTTACCTCAACCGAAGTAACACGAATCAATCTTCCCATAAAATTAGTCGGTCCATTCCTCTTCCCAGCATCAATTTGAAGTCCCATACCCAAGGACCAGAACCCGATTGAATTTAACAAAGGTTCGGATGAAGTTGCAAATCCATAAATTTCCACAACCCGAATCCTTGCATGAAGCCCCACATCATCTCCAACCGGACCAAATTGGTAAGCCAACGTCCATTTAAAATTAGAATTGACTTCCGGTTGGAGCTGTTGAACTAGCAGATCTCCATCTGTCTCATTCCCAGTCAAAACAAGGATTGGTCTCGAGGCCCGGTAGTGAATGAGGAACTTGGCTGGAATAATAGACTCAGTCGAGTTCTCAGTCTTCAAAAAATGGAGTGAAATCAGAGGAACATTCTGAAGAACCAAATTACGACTCTTATTGTTAGTATTGGCAAGCATGAGGTTATTGGTCAGACAATTGGTCTGAAGCCCAAATCTTCCTAGTAACGTGACTCTCAAATAAGCACAAATCTCAAGATCCACAAGTTTTGATGGGAAGAGGAGCTCCAGCCTCTCCACCGCAGAAGTCCATTTCATCAACTCTGTAAATTCACCAATGAAGGTTGTGTAGAGTCTCAAGTCCGACCAAACACCCACACTGACTCCATTTGGAGTCATGGGTGACCTGGACCGAGTTCTTGGGACCAAAGATGTTGAAATTGGAGGAGATGAGGAAACTGAATCATTTTTCTTATTTATTTCTTTTGGCAGTTCTTGTAGTAAATTCCCACCCACACCAAAACAATAGGGTTGAGTAATAAAAAATAAGCTCGTGCCCACTGTCAGAATTAGTACGAGTGACTTCAATTCAGTTGCTTGTTTCAAACTCATTTTAATTCCGATTTCCGTTTAGAATCTCAAATGTTCCAGATCCGAGCTTGAGGAGACACTAGCTCGTCGCGCAACAAGGTCGTATTGAAATTTGAGTTAAAATCGATCAAAATTCCGGTGTTTTTTCTACAAACTACAGAGCGGAATTATACGTACGAGTCTCGTTTATTTAATTGGGTCAATGTCAATATTTTCAGAAGATGTGGAAGATTAAATGCATTGGGCGTCATGGAAAATGAGAGAGTAAGTAAACAACTGCTAGCCTCTGTTTACCATTTGACGTGTTCTAGAATATGATGTGTGCTGTCCGAGAATTTTGACGCGACTGAGAAAGTTTCCAGGCTTTCGTGTATTTATTAAATGGGGATTGAAGAAATTGAGTGCCGATGTATTCGTACTCAAGCTACTGTAGACATGTCAGAAAAGTGGAAATGGATGAGGTTTGGCTTGTGGCTTAATATGTGACTGGTAAGATGAATAGGAATATCAGGATTATGATTATTCCATTTTCGGTCTTTGGGTTCAAAAGAATAGCCGATTTTGTGTCTATCGCCAACTGCCCCTTGCTATAGAAAAGGATCGTATGCGCTAAAAAAGTGTCTAAATATACGAACACAAAATATGCCGCAAAAACAACTAACATGCAAACAAAAAGGCTTTTAAATTTTTAAAAAAAGAGTAAGATTTTAATTTTAGATGTAATTTTAAGCGTTATTTTTAAGGTTATTTTTAGGATTATTTTAAGAATTAGCACTAAGATCGTAATTATAATATGTGGGTCAAATTATTTGTGATTCCAGCCTGAAGAAGCAATGCGAAACTAGTTGCTGCTGAATAAATCACAAAATTCAATTTTACGAACACGGATTCCTGACATTTGATTGAGCATAGCTGATTGGCATTAACTAACCCACCCGGGCGTTAAACTAAATTTGATAAAAAGTCCAGTCAGCCAAGTTGTAGAAAGTTGAAAAACATGAAATAAAAATGAAGCCGCTATAGTTTTGGCAATTCCAAAAGATTTTGCCCAATTTTCAAAACCTGCAAAATATTTCGAATGAAAATTAAATTCAAATTGAAATTATTTGAAAATAGTCAAAATATGCTGTAAAATAGTAAGAATATGTCTAAAATATGAAAATATGCTGTATAATTGCAAAGTAATGCTAAGAAACTTTAAAAATACGAGCCAAAATATAAAAACATGAAAATATGCAAAAATACGGCGTGAAACCTCAAAAAAACGACAAACAGCAAACAATTCAATTGAAATATATTACAATAGAACACTACTATCAAATGATGTCACAATATCCAGTAAAGCTTCAAAAGAAAGTTGCTCAAATTCTCAAAATATGCGAAAACATTTATAAAATATGCAGCATAATTCGAAAAGCGAGAAAATATGCAAATATGCACAGAATTTCGTGAAGCATTTCGAAAATATTCAGCAGAGCATTTGTGAACCAGGCCGTTGTGAATCGTTGAAATCTAAAGTTTAACACTCAGCAGCGAGCCCACGAAACAATTCGATTTTCCATAAGAAACCGTTCCCTATCAAGTTATTTATGGGAGAAAGGTGTAGGTTTGTGGAAGGACGACGTGCATCAAGTACTTGCACACAAATCTTGTACTTCCACTTGCAGAGCATCACGATTTCTGAAATGAGTGAAAGGTGTAGTGGGAAAGCATGCATGTCCAGCCAGCCCCCAACCTTATGATTGATATGAGTGGTTTTACCTGTCCGTGTAATTTATTCTGTTTTGAATGAACGTCTAGCGGTCTTGGAGCTTTGTCAGTGAGCTGAACACGCGCTTCTGAGCTCCAAATGCTTAAATGCTTTTACTTTATATGGAGATATCGTAGATATAAATAAAATTTATTATTTGTATTCCTGGAGAACCGTGTGGAGTGGAGAGATTATATTATTTGTAGCTGTTCACTCAATTTTGGACTTATGGCAGATGGTAGATTCAGTTATTGTGTTTGTGTACACTGCAAATTATAGAAATGGTTCGAGACAAGTTTCGGCTTTACTGGACTTGCGGTACGTATCGGCTAGGTATTGCAAATGTACGGTCGAAGTGGTTCGTACCATACATTATCTATATGGCTTCGTATACACAAATATATATGGACTCGAATATGCACACAAATAATTTGGTTTTAATTTTTGATGCTAACATTTTTTTAAATTGAAAAAGTAAATATCCTGTGTAAAATTCATTCAGCCAAGATGTAATAAATGTAAAATATGTTCAAAAGCTCCAAATACAATCAGACTTCAATTTCTTGAAATTTCAAGACAAGATATTGTCAATAACTAAAAACATGCACAAGGTTTTGAATATAAATGAGTACTAGTACCTTCAATTTAAAATATTATGCGTACCTTCAAATAATGTTAAAATATGTAGTATAGAAAAAAATGCATCGTTTACTTTAACAATGTTTACATTAGCAATTTGAACGTAAAAATTTACAAAAATTTTATATTTTAGATTTTATGGTTTTAAGCGGAAGTTACCATTTCAATTTCCAACCTCGAGCGTCGAAGTGAAATGAATTTTCTTGAATTATGCGTGCACAGTTCTACTTTTGTATATATATTTTTTTATGTATTTTGTATATACTGTGCTGAAATTTTCCATTTTTGTCTTCGAGCAGTGTCCTTGCTGTGCTGACCGTTTGCTTCAAATAATTAACTAATTTAATCGCAAATAAATATACATAAATCCGTTTTTTTAACTGACCGAAATTGTATATTGGATTAAAAAACGTACGTACCAGTCAATAATTTATTAACCATTTAACCACTTGAATTGTATCGTTTATTACTTCCAAGCTCAACCAAAAATAAAATAGGTCCTTATTGTAACACGGAGAAATCACGAATTACTTTACGTAACCTATTTACTTAGCCATTTAACATTCCTTAATTTCTCTAACCCAAGTGTCTCTTTGCATTACAATGCATTGCCTTTTACATTCACAATTCACACCTACCAATTAACACTATAGTCAGAGTAAGAAGGGATATAACATTAAATTAATATACAGCGTGTTTAACTGACTAAAATAGCCACAGTATTCAACTAAAATTTAGCGAATTTTCATAAATATAGAGTTTGCAGGTAGGAAAAGAATTTAAATGAGTAAGCTTGACCGAAAAATAGATTGATCAACTTCCGCATCTTTAAACAAATTGCACTCAAGAGAGAAGGGCAGGTACAGAGTTGTTTAACTTCCATTCCATAATTGTTAGCAATTAGTATTACACCATGCACAATGTACACATGTCATCCAAAGAATACCATTTAGAGAAATCCAGTAGGGCAATGTACCTAAGTATAAACAAAGACGAGGATAGCAAGGAAGTACTCATACGAAAAAGGTCAATGCGAAAATGTTCCCCGAAGAATTCCTGAAGTTGTGAAATATTGGGAAAGATTCCTTCTTTGAAAATATATAGCCGGAAATTTTAATTTATTAGATTGAAATTAACCTGGAAATGTAATTTGTTGTAGTGAAATAAGCGGGAATTGAATAAATTATCCGGTAAATTTAAGTTCTTGAAATAAAATAACTGAAAATTTCAATTTTTTGGAATAATGAAACCGGGAACTTAAATTTTTTGGAATGAATCAACCTGGAAATTAATTGGAATAAAATAGCCGGAAATTAAATTTTTAGGGATAAAATAGCCCAGAAATTTATTATATTTGCATGAAATATAAACGCTTAAACGTATTGCAAGCAAAATTCCATTCTTTCTCTGAAATAACCAGAGAAATTCAAATTGTTCAAAAAATTGATAGGAAAGTTCGATTTTTTCTTAGCAAATTACCCGGAAATTTAAATTTTCATCAATGATGCGGGTATTTAACCGAGAAGTATTCATCCGGAAACTTATCTTGTTGCAAAATATTTAACTGAAAATTTGAGGACATTGCAAAATTTATACCGAAAAAAACTATTTGGGAAATATTAATAGGGAAATTTTAATTCTTGGAAGAAATACAGCTAGAAAAATTGGTTGAAGAATATGAACAAAGGGGAGGCTTTAATATATAAAAAAATTCATGGCCGATGAGTGGACGGACAATGCTTTCGAATTTATCGAAAATTTTAAGAATTCAAAATTTTCCTCCTAAGAATGCTTCCAAAAATCCTCATAGAGCTCTCCATTGACATACTTAGCAGGGCAAAATAATTTAACAAACAGTTACTTCGGAGAACCATTTCGCAGAGACGTATTTGCATGGAACGGAAACTAAAGTCTAAACATTTTCTATTATAGGGATGACAAGAAAGAAAGAAATGACCATTAGCACACTCCCTTTGTTGTCTCTCCACTCATAACGCTGGGCAGACACTCCTTGAACATACACACATTATCTTTAAATGTTTAAGCCAACAACTTGTACAGATTTATTCAAATACTTCAGCTCAGTGTCAACAGAAGACGTTCGACCTGGCTGGAGTAGTGCAGCCTTTCAGTTGACTCAGGAAAACAGGTTGATAGGGAGCAGACAGGGGCAGTCATTCAGCTGCGGCCTGAAGCCCAAGCATTTAATTACGTGTTCTCCAAATGTCAAAGATCTCCTGTTCTAAAAATAGAACTCTCAACATTCTTCTCCTAACTTATTCAGACGAATCAATTAGAATGACAGTGGAAGGTAGCATATGATCTCAAACTATTTACTATTGATCTCTCGGAATCAGTACTCATTACTATTCCGAACCAATAAGCAACAACAACGACTCGAGTCTTGGCTCGAAAAGAGCTCGTCTTGATTAGCTGCCCAAGGGCAACGAGGGCTGTTCCAAAAATCTTGACAATTTTTTGTAAGATCGCAAGCACGATATAAGGAGTAACATATATTTTTATTTTAAATTAAACAAAATCCAAAATATTTTGAATTTCTGATCAATGCCTAATGTCTCCATGCTAAGCTCGATGGGCAATCATGCAAATTAATTCGCAAAACCATTGGAATACCCTTCGTATAATTGAATGCAAGCTTCACTCCAGACATTCCTTAAGGTAGATGTCTGCCCAACTCGTCATTAAGCAGTTCCGTATTAATTAGTCAGAGTGGCAGCGAATATTGAGACAGACGATGACAAATCACAACGTTATAATCAAATAATGCTATTACATCTATTTATACAGCTTATTCTTATGACGACCCCCCCCCCCCCCCAGCGGGATACTGGGACCTGGGTTGATCACGGCAACTAAACTCTATATTGCCAATTCCTACCGTAAATTAAAACTTATAAATAGACTGTACACTATGGGACATCTTTGGGTTGAAACACCAACTGGCTTAAATAAGAGCTGAAATACGGGGTGGACACGGTCATTGTTCCCCCTTTTAAAAAATACCTAATTCGGAATTCGACACCCTAGAGATTAGCCAATATGATTTTATGAAGATTTAGTTTATTAAAGATTTTTTTGAATTTTTGAAGCCTGACTAAAGATTTTCAAAAAATACATTGGATATTAACACACGTTAACATACATAGAAGAAAAGGCCTGATAGCGCCGACAGTCAATACGTGGTTCCAATTTTTTGCAAATTATCGCCATTGCTTTAATTCTTCGTCCTTTCAACTTTACTAGCAATATTTTCACAAATCTTAGGAAGAGTTTCTAAAACTTTTATAAAATCAATCTCTTTAATTCATTATATTTTCAATAAAACATTATCTCAAGATACTCAGTGCTTAAGTTCGAGTCGCAAGAATTAAATTTAAAAAAAGGGAACAATTATGTTGTCCACCCTGTATATTGAACCAAAAACTGCGTTTGCCGTTTAACCTTTGCAAGTATCCAAGTTTAAGATTAGCGCTTAACATCTAAGCTCTTGTCGAATGCTCTACCAAGCCATGATGTAAGCTATGGCCTTAACCTCGAAGAGAACTATATATATACACACAACTAATTAATTAATTAGAGGAACGTACCGTAAAATTAGTATATTTTCCAATTTGAGAGGACACAGTGCATTTAGGATTTCACAAGTAAGGCCTATACATAGTGCATTTGAGTTGGGATGGCCTGATCCTATCAGCAAGTCTTAAATCCGAGTCGAGTAGAGAAATACTTTCATTTTATAGTGTCATCACCTTTGATCCGACGTTCCTTCCCTTGACCCTAACACTCGTGGTCATTCCTCACATCTAATTCCGTTCAATGGTAACTCAATTCTACTACATAGTTGTATGGAGAAGCCGAGTCCATCCATTGACTTGATAACACAAATAGCGTCTTATTTTCTCAAGGAATACATAATTTTATACCGAATGGATGATGAGATTAGCGAATTATTAGAGAAAAAATGAATGTGAGAGAAAAAATTAACTCGAGTTTCGATCTCTTGTGTCTTTACTCTCTGGATTGAAATAGTTATGGCACCATGTCATGTACGAGACAGAACAGACAAACTGAATGGGTAAGAACTGACTGGCATATGGGAAAGGAAGGGTTTCCGGAATTTGATGGCTTTTCTCCGTTCTCATGGTTTTCCAACAGATCTATGCAGAGACAGAATGATGGAGATCCCGGAACTGGGAAATATCAAGGCATTGGCATTACACGTGAATACAATGAAGGAATCAGCTCAGTACCACCGGAGAAAAAGAAATACTGCTGGGATTTGTACATTATATTATACAAGAACGTGTACCCCTGTTTGAAAGTCGGTTGAGGTCCAGATATTCGATTGTAATATGTGCCATGAAAATAAATATTTGGCATGAAGAAGATGAATTGGTTCAGGCTGGTCAAATTAATTTAAGGAAATAAAGTATGCTTCCGCATTTTTGAAATTTGTAAAATCGGCTTTGCCAAAATTAAATAAAACAGAAGGAGTTAGTCAAATTGGCAAAATCGCTAAATGTTAAATGCAAAGTGGCGAAATAAGCACAATTGTTAGTCATGATTTTGGTTAAACGTTTGTCCAACTGTGGGTATCACTTTGCTGAAAAAGCCGAATTAAGAATTGATACAGTTACAATAAGATCGGCAATAGAAACACGCTTGGACTGCAAATTTCCTGGCAAGGTTTTGTTAAATAGTAACTTTGCCAATAAATTGTAACATTTAGGCAACTTGGCAAACGCTTTTAATATGAGCAAAATTCGCCGCAACGCAGTTTTTAGGGTTCTTTTTCGTCTCACCTTTTTCCCATTTATTGCATAAGATTTTCGTCATGAATAATTGTCATATCAATTACTTTTTAATTTTAACATTTTGGGAAAGTAATCTTCCAATCGGAGTTTTGCCAATTCGACCGACTTTAGCAAGGAATATACCAATCAAAAGGACTTGAATTAACACTGAGATCAATGACCAATCTACCAAAGAATTTAATTTGACCAGTTCTCTAAGCCTGCATGGCAATTTTTCAATCAAATATCAGGCCTCTGATTCCCGCTTAGTAAAATCAAATGTTTACCCCCATATAGTACATGTGTCTCATGAAATAAGTCGGAAATTATAAGTTTACTGAGGAAAAGACTACACGGAACAGTAAACTGAAATGGCAAAACAATGCAGTTAACCATTAACCATCACGGAATAAAATATTAGAAGTAAAGTCACGGGGGAACGGAAGTACAGATATAGCGTGATTGGACGAGAGGATTAAGATGATCCTAGCTATTTTAGTAAACTATCCTGTTTTTGGACTGACTCGTAACTTAACTCTTTAGAAGAGCCTGGAATAGAAACTAGGGAATAGGAGGAGAATGAAGAAGAAGCAATTAATTTGGCTGGCAGAAGCCGACGAATCTGGTTCGACGGCCTGTTGTCCCTGTTCTTGTGGTTCGGAAGGACCTGTCAAGCTTTCCTGAGTTCGTCCCAACGGTTCTTCATCCCGAATCTTATTTTCGGTTCGAGTTGTAGATCGATCTCTGTTCTTCTTTCCTTTGACTGGTGGCGGTTTCTTAGTAGTTCCTTCGGTCGTGTCACTTTGACAGCGGAGATCTTCCGAGTTGAGATGAATGACCTCGAGCGTGGGTCCAGTGGAGTTGGTCGTTGATTCCTGCTCAACTGGACCACGGATGAAGGTGACGTTTCCGCTGGTACGGCCACGAGCCCGAAGACTCAAGTCTTCTTCTTGGTAACTAAGGGATGACTTTTGTGGAACGTCACATTTAGTGAGGTACAGGTGATTCTTGACCACGTGGCTCTGTGTCAAGTTCCAGAGATTAGCGAGCCAGACAATGGAACAGTTGCATACCAGTCGGTTTCCTAGGAGACAAAGAAACAGCAACTTTAAATTTTAGGATTAATTGTTACAGGGTCATTCGAATACAAAAGGTAGGTAGGCTAGTTGCTCCGCCATTGAAAATTGAAATGTACAGCAGTTGTTGGCATCAGAAGCTGGGGAGATTTGGCAATGCTGTTCGTTTTATGGATAATTGTACAACCGATTAAAGAAGGATCTGAATATTTTAGAGCTTTGAAGCTGATTAAAAATTATTTTTTGAAATGCGTCAAACGTTATGTTCACATGGTAGTATTGCCAATAGTGCCCATGTTCTTGCCTGACAATTTTTCCAAAAGTATGGACAATTGCCGCATTCGCAAAGTCACATAAAGCCATTTTCCTAGCATTCGATTTAAAAAAAAATACATTCGAGAAATGCAAATATTTTAGTATTTAAAAGATAAGTCAATTTTTATTCAAGTATTACTATGAATAATTTCCAGGAATTTTCGGTTCGATTTTTGTCTCATTTTGAATTTTTTCCAGATTTATTTTGACTGGGTGCATTTTATGATTTCATATAGCAGTATTGATGTACAGATGGATTGCATTACATTTTTATCCGCATTTTCTAATTTTAAAAACAAATTTTTTATCTTAGATTATTATATTTTTAATGATATAGGTCGTTTTTTATAGAGGAAAATCAAAATTTTAAAATTGAAATATTGAATAAAACAATTAAAAAAAGACAGGATTTAAATATTTGGTTTAAGGTATTAATTAAATCATTGAATCTGGAACTAATTAAATAATAATAAGTTTAGCTGGATAAATACGGTTGGGTAACAAATTGGAATTTAGGCCAAAATGCAGTGGCAAAATGTTACGTCTCCACTAAAAATCAGCAGAAACTGCTGAGACTTGACTTGAAGATGTTTCTTCGGGACATGGCATGAATGGTTAAATTGTTTATGTTCTGTGGTAAAAATAGAGTGAAAGGATACGGCTAAAAAAAACTTTGGTATTCCAGCATTATTATGACTTCTCCTTCGACATAAGAGAAATGATTCTTCTTCATTCAGACACAAACTGCATTGCACTTTTTAGACCTGGATCATCGGTTCATGGACCTACGCTTTGAGCACACACAAGAAATCCTTTTAATTTTGAGCTTCAAGTCGGAATCGGAAGTGAAAGCGGTAATGGACTAGAATATAGCTGGAAGTGCAGAACTTTTATAGCACAATGACTTCTATTTATGTGGGTTTTATATTATACTGTGAATCATGATTCAGTCATCATATCATATTTACCCAGGGCTTTCCTTGTTCTAGTGCGAATGCGAATTGATAAGCCCAGCTGGTAGCTACACATGAGAGTGCATGGTACTTATCACTTGATTTCGGATTTTATTATGCAATTACACGTACCCACGCCTCCACCTTATCTACCAGGAAGGATCAGGAAAAATGGAAATCAAAGGAGTCAAATAGTACCAATTTTGCTCTCATGGGGTCAACCGGGGTTGGCAAATGAGGGTGATTATGTAATTGTAGCACCTGGAACGTACTAGCTAGTTATATGCCTATGCACCCTGTATGTACGTTAATTCTGTAGGATAGAAATGATTGCCAAAAAAATAAAAATAAATTCAACAGAAATAGGAACTCGATGAGCCGCTTTTCTTGGTTGTAGAGAGTGCATGCGGTTCTACGTTGTAGAAATACGGCAAGTATTGTTCAATTTGGACTAACAGGCCAATTGCCGTATTGTACAAGGTACAAAGACGTGTGCATCCCCCTGTTGTAACATGCGGCATCTGGTTCTAGCCAATTGCCCTGGCATTAAATTCTATTCAATAGCGAAAATG
>JAQFYU010001374.1:0-15137 GCA_034694905.1 Ceratophysella granulata
TAGGTGATACGCGTTGTCCTATCTTCATTTCACGAGAGCTTTCCAACGCCGTATCGATCTTTGCTCTAGCCCTTCTTGTACATCGATTACCTGGCGCAAGCAAGAAATGTCAACTAACTATAATAGTATATCTTAACCAAATGTAAATATACTAAAGTTGTATGTCAATATGAAAATATTCGTAACAAATTTTCTTCTCGCAGGCGGTTCCGACATTCCAGATCACGATGAATTTTTTATGGGAAAATCCGCTGGTGCCTACTTAGGTAACTTTAATGCTAATAAAATAAATAGTGCAATCTAGTATATTAGGAGAATTTATTCGGAATTCGAAACTGGGAATGCGTTTAAATAAAGTATTTGCAATTAATTTAAATACAGTTCAGTTTAAATTAAAATGGAAATATTTCAATCGATTTATACTAATTCTGACATAAAGTCGGTGTGGGAATATTTAAATTTTGCAAGGAAAAGTTTATAGCATAACAAAAAACAAAATGGTTCAATTCTAACGAGAATAACAGCCGACGAAAAAATGTATATAGTCTAAAAATTATATCATAAATCATAATACACTCACCGTGTTCCTTGAGTCTTAAATTGCACACTCATTTGCATTCTAAGTAGAAAAGAACAAGGAAACTCTTTTTGGCAAGTCGTTGTAAAGTGAAATTAATCTATAATATAGACCTTGCGAAAATTTTAGCTTTACTTTTAAATGTTGAAAGTTAAAACTAGAATGCAAGAGATTATTATTACTATTACGTACATGATACTAGTAACATAAATATAACCAATCATAAACTATTTGCCAAACAATGAATACCGCGCATGTCGTATTTAATGTTCCTTAATAGTTTCCATTTTCCCAGTGTTTGTAATAATGTGTAGTACGAAAAAATCTGGGTTCGGGCTAGAATTCCTAGAATCGTTAATTTAAAATTAGATGCAACGGAGGCGCCATGGAACATAAACTACAGAATGTATTCCTACGTTACAAAGGAGTTGTACCAGTTGATCAAGGCTAATTTCTGTACTTCGGGGAATACTGGAATTATGGGACACAGCATGGGCGGTCATGGGGCCATTATGTGTGGACTTCGGAATCCGGTACAGTATCAATCCATTTCGGCACTGGCTCCAATTACCAACCCAGCAAGTACTCAGTGGGCCAAAACCGAAGCTTGGATTCACTATTTGGGAGACAAACAGGAGGAATGGAATAAATACGACTCTTGTGAAATTGCAAAGATTTATGATGGGCCTGTTCGGGAAATTTTGATCGACCAGGTACAAAATACATTCAGTAATTGATTTGGTATTAATGGAAAAACCACAGGATTATCAATAGTCTACTTCGTATGTAAATTTAACTGGAACAATTTTGATTTTTTTTAAGTTATTCAAATTGAACATTTTTATGATTGAATGATGAATGATTGATTTTGTGATTGATTGAAAGTATTTTATATTTTCAGGGTACAGAGGATGAACTTTTGGAATCAGTTTTAATGCCTGAAAACTTTCGTGAAGCTGTTGCGAAAAATCCTGATAAGCTGAAGCTGGATCTGAGATACCAAGAAGGCTTCGAGCATTACCAGTACTTCGTTAAAACATTTATTGGTGACCATTTTAAGCATCATGTTCGGATTTTGAGGAACCAAATGGACTCAACCAACTTGTGAAGATTTCTGGTTGTTCAAATTGTGCTGTAATTTTGAAGTGGACATCTCACACTTTATGTTGTTGTTAATTGGGCGTTGTACAATGCATGATGATTTATTTGGCAACTTAATCGATTGTGTCACTCTACAATAATCAAATATTACATAACCTGATGGCTGATGCCTGTATACTAAAATTGTTTTCGTGGTGTTGTTTCACTTTAACAAATACAAAACTAGAATTACAGAGCTCCGGCTAAATTGGATAAATCAGTAATTAGAATAACAGAACCTATATACCTAACAATGCTCGTAGTTACGAGACTTAATTAGAAAATTGTACACTGGAATTATAAGAAGTCTGGATCATCGAGATTAAAGTTTGATTCCAAAACAAATTAGAATCATGTCAGTTTATGTTTGAGAAAGATAATAAAATATAAATGCTCAAAACCCAGAAAATACGCAGTATTTTTTAAAAAAAAAGTAATAAAGTAGTCATATATGAGAAACATACGGAGACGTTTCTTGCATTGCATGTAATTGGACACATGTTACGTAATGTGTATTTAATGGTTTATATGAGTTCAATGACTTTGCAGATACGAATTTACGTGACTTTAGCGTAATTGATATACAATATACAATTTTCCACTTTCCATGTCCTAATCCCATTAAAATAATATTTGGTGAGTCTCATATCAGTATATTTTTTGAACGGCACTGGACTAGAACCAGTTTGAATATTAAAAAGTGAATTCTTAAGATTGTGATAGTTTCCACCGGAAAACTTGTTCTTGTTTGTGTATATCTTTTAGTTGCACTAGCAGGCCGAGGCATGCGTAGGCGCCATGACTCAATGTACTATGTACTCATTCTGGAAAGGTTCGAACTGCCACTTCGGAGACGGTGGTGGTGGATACGTGGTGCGCGCTGTCGGCCGTTTAGTTGTTTAGGCTGTAATCGTCCACATTGTACTCGTCAAAGGCCTAGCAGTGGTCATTCTCAACCTTCGAGTTGTCGTTGGACGCGATGTTGTCCTCTATTTGTCGTAGTTGTCCAGCGTGTGGTTGTGGATATGGTTGGTCGTGCAGTGGTCGTTAAGCGCGTCGTGGTCGCTAAACGCTCAGTCGTCGTTGGGCGTGTCGTAGTTCGCTCCGAAATGGTCGTTAAAGCGCTCAGTCGCTGTTGGGCGCGTTGAAGTTTGCTCCGAAATGGTCGTGAGGGCCGTAGCCTTGGTTGTAGTCGGGCGTTGGGTAGTCGTTGTCGCAAGCGTAATAACAGGCAGACTACGTAGAGGCTTATGTTCTACTTCTTCAGCTTCGAACTCGTCGTAATCAGGTATACGCGCCTTAGCCGTCGCGGTTATTGGAATGCTATTTGCTGGTGCTATGGGTTTGTAAAGCGCGGGCGCTTCGACGTCCCCTCCGAAGTCAGTCAACAAATCATCCGGGTTGCCATTGCTGCGTTTGAATCGAAACTCTTCCTCAAATATTTTATGTTTTTGCAATTTGGGACGGCTCGGTTTCGGGTTCACCACTTCTTCCACTCGAGGCGTTATTGCGAGATTCGGATGTACCTCTCCGCAATCCGCAATGCGATAGAGAGTATATGAGGCCCCGGGCCGAGGTATCCAGCGAATTTCCGCACATCACTGTAGTTTCAAGATCCGTAATCGTTAGTTGTAAATCCATGCAGAATATACGCTCTTCGTCCGATTAGAGACATTGACTCGTCTCCCCTCGTATCAAACGGCAAGACTTGGTGTCTCGCTCGTCCAATACCAAGATAGCCTTTTCCGCTGCAGCACATGAACCCTGTTGAATGAAATATGTGTCGAGCAGGTTGACAGCCGCAATAATGGACTTATCCATATTGTTGGCGCTCATGACCACCTTCGAGAATTAGTAGTTCTCCTGGTATAGTTCGTTAGTGTTCGGCCAGGAATAGTCAATAGTAACGACGTTATCCGTGGCGAACGAGTCGTCTTGTACTCGGTTCACTGGTTTGCTACGGGGACTCATGGCGTAATATTGAATCCTTGAAGGATGGCGCTAAACCTGCCCAGTCGGTTTCCGATCTGTTTTGTAAATTTCGAGGCTGTAAGCGGTTGGTGATCTGAATATACAGTAACAGGAATTTCCGCTATGTAAAGATAAAAAGTCGAACAAGCTAGAACGACCGCTAGATATTCGCGTTCGATTGCGCTATAATTCGCTTGAGCGGAACTCCATGTTCCCGACTGGTATTGAATCGGGTGTAGATCTCCGTTTTCGTCTTCTTGGATCAGAACTAGTCCATACCCCTTGTCACTCGCGGTGTAAACGCCGGTGCGTCTATCCGACCGAAAAAACGAAAGCAACGGAGGGTTTATTAGCATTTCTTTGATTTTCTGAAACGCTTGTTCCTAGTCTGATGCCTGGCAAAGTCTTCATTTTTCCGAGTGAGTTTTATTAAAGGGGCGACCACGACTGATAAATTGGGCATGAATTTGCGTCACCATCCGGCTGTAGATAATAAGGACTGAATGTCATTAACCGTTTTGGGTCGTGGGATCCCGGAAATCGCCTGTAATTTAGTCGGATCGGGCAAAATGCTTTCCCGGGTAAAAATATGTCCAAGTATTTTTGCCCGAAATTGTATGAAATAAAGTGAATGTGACCGTTTGAAGTCTGAAGGACAAATGATACAATATGATGATTAAACATGGCAAATAGATGATTTACTTTGGTGTGATTGTTCCGAATCAGTAGTATACAACTGAGTGAAATTAGTTCTTGTGGAGTTGATGTTTCCTGCCGAGGAAGTATTTCCGCTGCAATTAGCTCCATTTCCCCGGCTGTATAGTAGTAGGAGGTTCGGGCACTGGTAGCGGGTTGTTAGCTGATTTGAAGGTGGTAAAAGTGTAGCAGTCGTATAGCAAAGCATGCTAGGGAAATTCATTGTCGAAGGTAGTTTCATCGAATTGATGCGTGTAGTATTGATCTGGCCAAGACTGCCATGTTGAATATCTTGAGTTGACTTTCTGGAGAACCTTTAAGTGCCATTAAGGATCCATCTAAGAACAAACCGAATTAATCAAACTTTTAACTTATCATTCGCGGTTTTAAATAGGAATCGAATCTAATTTCGAAGCTGGTCAAATATTTGAAATTAGAAGTGTAATAGGTTCGCAGATAGGATCGAAAATTGAATATTTATTAATCACTACTGGATCAAACTGTTTCTTATTTCAATTTCCCTTTCATTGGCTGTGTCCACGTAATACTGAACTTCCTCTTCGTCTATGTCTTCTGCTTGATTTCTCCAAATCAGAACAAGGAACTATGTTTGATGCCTTGAAAAACGAGTCACTCGACCGTCCCGTTGAGTAGTTCTGGTAAATCCGGCAGAAGTGAAGTAAGGTCCAAACTCAGCTAGATATTACTTGGCAATATTGAATTCTCGGATTATTTTCTTGTTGTGCATGAGGAAGTTGAGAACCATATCTGTTTCCACAGTATCTGTAGGGTATCGATCGTCCCTTGGAAGATTGTTGTTGGTAAGTCTGTCGAACGATCTAATGTTCAACATATCCATGCGGGGTGAACCGAAGTCATCGTTGACTTGGAAATGAATTTCTCCAAACTCAGTTGCAATGATCAGTGACGCCACTGCATCTTTCATTGCCCTAAAATATTACGCCATGAATCTTGAAAATTGAGATCTTGAAACAATTCTTAGCATGAAAGTTGAGATCAAGGTTGCCTTTGAAAGTGGATCGGGTTTGTATAAAGACATCCACTTGTCCATATAACGTCGTTGTTGTATATGTTGTACGACCCGAAAGAAATTCTTAAAAGTCTGAACACAAACGTTATCTTCTTCCTCTAGTTCCAGAATATATATAACTTTTCGAATAACTCGTAGAGAGATTATTAGTGTTAGGGGTTGATTTCCGATGAGTTGTTGAGTCGTATTAGTGGCAAATGGTGCATCTTCGATGAGCATAGTTACGTCATCTTTTAAGTCCGACTGGGATGAAATTCCAAGTCCATAATATTTGCTCGATGTTCGTCGTACTTGCGCCATATACGGCAGAGGAGGTGGACTTCTGGGTTCATTGGGAACGAATTGAATCCAATCGTTGCAATCAATGTATAATTTTGCTTGAAGAAAAGCTTCAGACTGGCCTGTTGGCAATGGCAAATGGGTGTAATCTTGCTAATTGGGATTTGTAGTCGACTCGGACATTGTTGTTGATTAATGGAAAAATTCTGAAACAAAGGTTGAATGTTGAAACTAAGGCCGAAGACGTGACGGATGGATGTCGAAGATATCTAGATCAGAGGCAGTAGGAATCTATGTTGTTGACTTATGGAATATGGACCTTGTTGCTGATATTATTGTCGATTCGATCCACGTGTGAAGTTCTGAGTATCACTTATTCATTTCTTCGCAGAAAACAATAGTAGCGCCGACCATCAGTTCCGGTATACACCTTGTCGGTAGCCTCATATCGAAGTTGGAAGTTTTTGAAGCTCCTGGAATCTTGAGCTTTTTTGTTCCACTTTTCGACTTTCCAACCGAATGATCCGACGTATGGATGGATGATTTCAAAGAACTGTTGAAATCCAGATATGTCCATACATAGACGAATGCAAGATACGATTACACGAAGTTCGGCATACTTTTCGAGCAGTCGGTGCCAGGCTTTAGGACCGAGTTCTATGAGTAGACGCCGATGACAAAAGAGACGGTTTTGGTTAAAACTCTCAATTTCACTCGAGAAAAAGGAATAGATTCTACGTCCTCGCCCTTGATGGCCTATTCAGAAGGCATATTTTTCACGGTCGCTTCACTCAACTGCTTAGATAAGATCTTAAGAGGGTTGAATTGTGTGATAGAAGGTCCTGCTACTTGACACCGGGAATGGATGGGATGATTTCGTTCGTAGTCGTTGATAGTAATTTGCTGTTCTTGACGAACAATATGAGCAACAGCTTCTTCTGTCATTGGCTGTAATTCCTCCTCATTTTGATTGGCAGTTTCTTGTTACGCTGCTTCCTGACACCGGGTCTCTCGAATGGTCACTTGTTAGATTTCGCGTTGGTTATCTGATGAGGCCGGTCCTAGGGCTTCCGGTGTTCGATTTGACACTATGCGAAACGCGACTGGACCGATTTCTTCAACTCGAGGAAGAGTATGACGGAATTCGGTGGAATACATTGGTATATTCTGAAGTGGAGGAAAAGACGGTTCTCCATCAAGTTGAGATGAACGTTTGCGCTTGAATGATGCGGATGAATGGGATAGACGGCTAGGTCCTGCCGTGGATGGTCCTGCAGTGGATGGTCCTGCAGTTGATGATGACAGTTGTATCAACAGTTGATGATGACAGTTGTAAGTTTCAAGGCGAAGTTGCCACTGGGCTAGCATATGAGGTTCTTCCCTCCATTCATCCACAACATTGGTAAGTACAGGTTCCACTTGAAAAACATGCCGGCTTCATCTGCCGGCCCTGAAGTGACACCTACTGCTAAGGAATCATCTGAATCTCAACAATGAGTATCGTTGTAGTGGTTGAGAATTTTCACGTCATCTTCGTCGGATTCAATAAAAATGACGCTGTCGTTGCTCGAATTGTGATTCATAACTAGATTTGAACAAATGATCACTTTGATGAATTGAATTAATTGAGAAGCAGTGTTTCTTGAAGAAATTGCGAGTGACGGTAAGTTGAATCCCGTAACCAACAATTTTCTAAGTGAAGCACTAGGATATGACAATAAGTACAGGTTGATAGCAGGTAAAGGCGGCAGATGAACAGTGTTTCAAAGTAACTTTTCCCATGTTTGATTAAAGATGGTAAACTCACACCCATTTACATACATTGTACCTGCTATTGTATAAAATACTTCAAGCGATTTCTGTTTGGAGCCTAACTGTCTCAAATACATTGAGTCTATTGCAAGTCGATTAAACACTGATTTTAACTGTTTTAAAAGGTGTGACATTGAATTTAGATTAGCAGAGAGTGGAATAGTGGCAAATGCTATGTCCAACGATAGTGGTAGTTTTTCTCTGGTGTAAACGTATAATTCATTCAGGTGAAGCCGAAGTGAAGCAAAATTTCGTACTTGATTAGCTAACAATCGTTCTGTATGTGTGTTTATTCTTGACACAATGAATTGTGAATTTGGTTTGTTTAGGATATCTTTCTTCATACGATCAATTGTATTTCTGGACAGTTTGCTCAAGATATCAAAAAGTTCTGCTCCATTTGCTTCTTGAATTAGATGAGTTGAAGTGTGTGAAGAGGTAAAATCTCTAACTCTTTGATTCTGGAGATGTAACTCTAATTCAGGAGTGGTGTATCTGGATTCTTTGTTTCGTTATGATGGGTATGTGTCTGTTCGACTGCTGCTGACTTTGTATTTGAATTCAGATTCATCACTCGAACTAGTGTCTTCCAACAGGTTTTCAGATGAAGAAGACCTATCTTCCTGAGATCGTTTGTGAGCCATCTCTAGGTAAAATAGTATTTAATAAACGAATAGTAGCCGCATATTAAGATTCGTTAGCATAGAGCGAAATTTGCATATTTGCATAATTATATTGCTTGATTCTAGTTCCATAAGAGTTCGATTAATAGTAATCCACGATTCATAAAATTGCGATCCGATATACGACCTTATCTATTTGCATATTTCAGCATATTTTGACGTTCTGTGCATATTTGCATATCATATGCAAAAGATGCATATATTGGCAATATTTTGCATATTTTAGGCGTCGGTAGTCTAAAACCTAAGCTGGGAGTTTGAATTACAGTTTTGAATGGCATATTTAATTGTATATTTCGCCGTTTTTGAGTGCATATGTGCACCTTTCTGTGTTTAAATTTGAAAAAAATTATTGCATATTTATCCACTTTGTGAGTGCATAGAAATTCGGATATTTTGAGGTTTTATATGCGTATTTAACTGCATATTTTGCCATTTTAGATTGAACTTGAGCATATTTTGGGGTTTCTATTTGCATATTTAGTGGCATATTTCGCCATTTTTGAGTGCATATATATGCGCATATTTTGAGGTTTCTATATGCATATGCTACCGCTGTTTCGTCACTAGTGAATATTGGGTGACTGAAATACAGAATGGGAACAGATTGTGGCAGGAAGTTATTTCGTTCTTCTGCTATTCTGATAAACATTTGATATTTCGATTTCTTTATGCGAAGTCGATCTGGTGTATAACGATTGTCTATTGGTTCTTGGTCAGATATTGATAATTTTCTTAAAAATCGGCTGGAAATGTCGATTTGGTAGATATTGCGATAAACTTCTTCAATAAATGCTGAAAAGTTGTCGATTGGGAGGCCAAGAGGAATTTCTTTTAAAGCTTCTAGTGGTGCCCCCTATTACCTGCATGATCAGAAATAACGGAGGTGGGAGGGAGGGAGTGTGTGGGGGTTTGCTAACCTAACCTAACCTAACCTAACCTAACCTCCCTAACCCAACCTAGCAATTATAACTATACATTTTCAAACATAAAAATAAAACACAATTGTTGACTCCCAAATTAAACAATTTTTTGTCCAAGACAAAGGCAATTTTTTGACAAAATTAAATGGCGCAATTTTTACCCCTGACTTAAAGACGCATTTTCGCCCAAATAGCAGCAGGTATTTTATTGTAATAAAATATCAAAATATTTAATCATGCTATACAAAACTTACTCCGCATCATGCAGACGAGTTGAGCCAATGCAAAAGAGTCAGTTTCATGTGGGACTGGAGGTGGAGAGAAAAAACGTTCAAGTACGCCCTCACGGATTAGCATTGATTCCGTGCTCATGATAGGTAGAGTACACGTGTTAGCACGTCCCATCCCAGAAGATTGGAACATTTGTTGATATACGAGACATGGGCTCCATGCATATAAGGAACCAACTTGTCCACTGCCTGAAGTGAAAAAAGCTGGACTTTGGTTGGGGTGCACTAGGGCCTTTCAAACACTGCCCATCACTCCAATACTGGTAGTTAGGCTTGGGTACAGACTCCACGTGTTCCACGGAACACTGTTCGAAAATTGAAAGTTTGCAATAGCAGCACTCCATTCTAAAGTTATACAGAAGAAATGCAGTTTGCGTGTGATTTTTGAACGCTTATACGGATGGGATGGAACCTCTAAGCACGTACCAAAAGTTGGGAGGAGCCAAGATGTTCAGAAAATTTCATCATCACAGGAGGTGGAGTCGAAACACTCTGTGCATAAACTCATCTTAAAAGTCTACAGTACGTTTTTAATACTGAACTCTCACGTGGCTCTGGAACCCTTTCGAGTCCCTCGACCCCTACTGTTTTATTGGCTTGAAGGTTTGAGAATTCCATGGGAATCTCGAGTGTGTGGGTGTTTGCACATCTGAGACACATTGAAACTAATGGTTTCTTGGATCGATTACTGTCCCAGATTCAGTGGTCAAAAACAAATACACATGCAAGTACATTACAAAAAATGACCGTTTGAAAGAACAGATGCACTTTTGAGTTGAAATACAAAACGTCCATGTTACGTCTTATTTACGTGACTGGAAAAGCAAATTTATTGCAAATGTTGACCGCCTTCTACTTGGTGAGTTTTGCCGCTCAAACTTAAAATTTCTTAACATGTAGAACTCGAATTTTTAGTGGCTTCGCTAACGTCCGCACTCTTGCGGAAACGAAGGCATGTCCAGGGTACAGATCATCAGTTCTACGCTCTTATTCTTCTATTCAACTTCAACTCTCCAGCATTATCCAGTCTTCGAGTTAAAAACGGTTCCTTAGTTTATCCTGTTTGTGTCCAGCTCTCCAATCCAACGTGTAGTTCTTCAACCTATTTCTTCTAAAATAACCAAAAATAACCTAACCTAACCTAACCTTCACACACACAAACACACAAACACACACGTGTTGACGTCTTCCCACCTGTTCTTCACAACAAAGATCAAGACAGTACACGTGCAAATAACTTGTTTTGCCCTCAAACTTCCTCGTGCTCTTCTCTTCATTTGCTCACAAACATTCACTTGGATAACAAACAATCCTCATCTCAACCGAGACGGAAGCTTGCACCATTTAGAGGGGATGCTTGTGAACCCTTTGCATTAGGAGCTACACTTGCAAAAGCTGATTTCGGCGGCATACCAAACACAACAAGGTATGTAGTACTTCATTTTCCTTTTTCTGTTTTCCTTCTATCTAGGTCTGGATTCCCAAAGTCTACGTTGCTAGCTAATGGACTTATAATCTAATTTTTTTTATTTCGATCTATTTTATTTATTTATTTGAAAGGAGTGTCGGGACCGCTTCGTCTGCTGAAGTATTGCTAAGCCGTTCTAAGGATAAGCATCAGATGTGATTCAGTATCACATGTGGTGCATTACTTCAACAACCACACTTCTGGACCGAAAACCAGAAGACTTGGACCCGGTCTCAACTTCAACAAAACCAAAATATACCCTCTCTTCAAACGTAATTATATACTTGTAGTTCTAATAATTAAATGTATATTTTTTAAATCCAACATAATGTCTGACACAGAGTCCGATATTTCCGATTTTAAGCATGATATTGAGATTGATGAAGATTGGGTGTTTTTGAATTCTGGCTAAACAACTGAGTTGTCTTCGTCGTCTTATTCTGACAATATTTCCGATTTTTAAGCGTGTCTGATATTGAGAGTGACGAGGATTGGGCATTTTTAGGCTCTGACGAAATTTGCCCTCGTCACCTGATTCTTAAGCTTCATATACGAGCGACGAGTCAATGACGAGCGCAACCACGTCGTTAGACTCTGCTTCATCTTACGCTTCGTCGACGGAATCCATGTCTGTCGATGAAGCGCAGGAGCAAGTAAACTCTGAAACCGATGAAGTTTTGGAAATTAACGCTCCATTGAAGATGCATCTTTTTGAGCGTGAAAAAGGGCACGTGGGTCAAACACCCGTTCATAATTACCAACTCATTTGGGCTCCATTTCGGCCGTTGGCTCAGGACCATGGGTTGAAATTGACTTGTGCCCGTCCTCTTTCTTTTATTGCGGAGGATGATGTCTATATGGATAGGTATGAATAAAATTGAGAAAAACAGGATTTAGTAGAAACTAAATTAGATCCCTGCCTGGAAAAATGATTTGGAATCGTAATATTTGTATTGTGTGTTTATTTGTATTTGCTGTTTTTTGCGTTGCCTCAAGGTACTTGCAAATATTTAAAGCGTGTTGCACTTTTTTTATATTAACGCAAAATATTTCATTTCAAATCAACCAAATGTGAAAAATCGAATCATATAATACACAATAAATTTATGCGTATCTCATAAATATCCCTATCTCATAAATAGGAGTCATCTTCATAAATATGAGTAAATATTCATATCTCGTAAATAGGAATCATCTTCATAAATATGAGTAAATATGCATATCTCATAAATAGGAATCATCTTCATAAATATGAGTAAATATTCATATCTCATAAATAGGAATTGTCTTCATAAATATGAGTAAATATTCATATCTCATAAATAAGAATCATCATCATAAATAAATAGTTAGGTTAGGTTAGATTAACCAAACCTAACCTAACCTAACTCTCCAATCTCATCTTTTCATAAAACGGTATCGAAAATACATAGATCGTTTTTCAGTATTTTTTTAAAAAAATTTCTTTGTATATACTTTTTGAGCAGCTTTAGAAATCGAATATGAATTTAGAATTTCTTTTTCGGCAAAGTATACTTTGAGAATATTTTCTCTGCAGTACCAACAATTTCAACAATACTTAATATCACACCTTCCTTCGGGGAAGAATCTTTTATCTCCATGTATTTTGTAAACTTTTCGAGTTTCACTTGCTTTCGAACTACGAACTACGACATTAGCAGAACATCGTGACCTATTTCCACGGAAAATGTTAGACAATCCGGATGGCGATTGGTGATTCGCCGTTAACTGAAGCACAAATGTGGAAAAATACTCGTGTATGAAGAATTTTAGGCGAATATTACCATTAGGCTTTATTGGTTCGGGATTCTGTGTTCACCCAGTTGGGTTTGCCATTGAAATTGGATCATTTTTGGTTTTGGTGCCTATATTTTACACTCATGTTCTACTTTTCCCGCTGTATTTCGATATTATAAAATCGAAGTTATCTGGTAGGCGACTTTAGTGTTGACGATTGCGATTTGGTTGAGCATTTTCTTCAAGAAAGTAGCACAAATGAAAGGATATTATTTTCTCTAGATGTTATTGTTGCTGATGCTAGCTGAGCTCTGACTGAGCTGAGCTGCCGGAAAAATACAATGCTGATGTCATGAGTACGCGGAGTAATCTTTTAAACAAATGAAATCATGCAACCATCATGCATCATGCCATCCAATGCAAGCATACATCAGCAAGAATTTAGTTGTAAGTATCAAAACTTGATTTAAGATTCGATCCGATTTACGTCAGTATAAAACCAGCTTCAACAACCAGTATTAATTTGAAACTGTGACAATCAATGTGGATATATGTTTAAGGACAGGATTCCTTCAATACTTTTTTGTTAAACCAAAAAATATTCAAGCTACATCATTTATGCAAGGCATAGAAACGCCGAAACACACTTTATGTATGAAACAAGTTACCGACCAGTTAGCCCAGAATAGTACCTCATCCCAATCCCAAGATGTGTTGTGTGTTGTGTGCTGGGCTTTTAGCAATGGCAAATGGCAACTACATTTGGATATTTTATATTTATTTGAAGCCTGACAACGTAAACATGTTCGTCGTGTACGCACAATTCATTGAGATATTTCAACTGTATCTCAATTCATATTTAATCTGACTATCAGCGTTCAGAATTAAATAAATGTACGACCGTTCATCTTATTTCAGCAAACTAATATTATTGCTATTACTTTGTTTAAATTGGACTTCGTACTTTGGTAAGCAAAATTATACAAAAATAATATCTATTCCTAAAATATTGTTTTTAAAGCGTGCACAAAATTAAAATTTAATTAGTCGTATACACGATACCTGAAGTTAATTACTACACTCAAAAATTCATATAGTGTACATATGCATATAGGTGTATCTTAGCATAAGAAGCCAAAACATAAAAGTATACTGGTATCTCGTAAAATCGCAGCACTAGAAAAGGGGTATCCACTAACCAAAATTATGTCTTTTGATTATCATGAGATTTATGTTTGTATTCGTGTCTGTTTACGTTGCTCTAAATGCTTCAAAATTTGTATTTGAATTGTTCCGTAAAATTTGACGCATCTTGAAGGGATTTTTATTGTAACACTTTACAAACTATTAATGGATTGAAAGAAACAGGTATGTATTTTGAGTGAGCCGCCGAGTACAAAACACCAATGAGTGAGCCGCTGATTACAAAAAGTCCAAATGTCATTGGTGTTTTTTGCTCGGCGGCTCATTCAAAATATATACCTGTTTCCCTCAATCCATTAATACTTTACAGTTTGAAGTTGGTAATACCTGTTTTCGGAATTTAAAAAAATTGTGCTGTTGAAACTTGGTTTTATTGTTCTTTTCATCTTTGCGATTAGTCATATATATCGATCATCCAATTAGTCATATTGACTAACTGGATTTTCTCGTAAGTGTGTATTTGTATTGAATTTAAAAAATTCAAATTTTCTTACAAAAAGACTGTTTTTAAAACATTTTAGTAGATATTTGCAAGTTGTGATTTTCAGTATTTACAATTAGAGCACAATTTGACACCGCTTTTTACAGTACCTCCACCTCCAGGGCATCTAGAATTCAGATTGAATCACCTATTGGTATAAGTATGAGTTGAGTAAGAAAAATCTAAGCCATTTTAATGCGAAAAGTATCTAAAATGTAAAATGTTCCAATTTATAGTTTCCCTAAAAATTTGCCGATAATGACTGTTGCATGCATCCATCACAATAGTTTTATGATTTCTTAATTTTATATTTTATAGCACTGAGCAGAAGGGATATTTTCAGAGTTACGTCTAAATTTAGTCATTTGTCCAAAATCGGATTCCATAAGACGAAGAAGACAGACTTTGTATACGACGGTAGTATACACACGACTATGAAATCGAAAAATAGCGCTAGAAAACTCAATATTTCCGCAAAGCTTTATTTCAATTTTGGGAGCGTCAAAAACTACACTTTTTCCTCTATTTTAACGAAATTGTGACACAATAATACAAATATTGTTGTGCCTTCTGTAATATGATGATGGGAATCCCTCATCCTCAAAATTATGGTTTAGAAGTTCTACAATTTCCAATCCAATGCTCCGTACTATAAACATGAGAATATTCATAGATACATCAAATGTAATATAAACATATGCCTCTGTTGATCCTGATGTTTAGGAAAGGCTGAGGAACGAATGCTTGATATTCTCAAACCACTCAAAAAATACGGCGCTGAAACTAAACGTGTCGTTCAGGTTCA
>JAQFYU010001375.1:0-15132 GCA_034694905.1 Ceratophysella granulata
CGTCATGTGCGTCGTCATGTGCGTCTTCTACGTACATCCTTTTGGTCGCAAGCTGCCGTCAGGCAGGTTTTTATTCATGAAGTGCCAGGTGATAGTCGACGTCGACGGGTTCTGGTCTGGTCTGGCCCGAGCCTCATTGTTAAATTTTGAAAATACATAATAATGATACTAAAAGGCTCCGCTTGTGCTGTTTGCTACTCCTCCGACTTGACACAATAAGATTAGTATCCTTCAATGAGAGCAAGGAAAAATCATCTGCTCAGAAATTCCTGAAGTTCAGCCAGCCAGACGCCAAAGCCCAAAATTGAGGAAACACCGGTTGGTTCCCGGCTCCCGATCCCGACAGTGGGCATTTAAAGGGATAAGAAGGGCACGCGACTCAAGACTTAAGTACTTCATCTTCATCTGCCTCATGCTTTATCTCTACTCGGATCTGGTTCGCTGCGTTACGTATGTTTGGTTCTTTCTTAAGACCCCTTGGCTTGGCCCTTTGTGCTAATTGATGAAATGGGGGCTTGAGATCTTTAAAAGACACAAAGAGAAATGGAACATGTGGCACACGGAGATAGGTAGCCGGCACGTGAGCTGACCTGATCCCTCATTAACTGGATTTTAAAAGTGGAAACTGGGCTTGCCTCCTGTAAACCCTGTAAAATAATGGTGAACAGTTGAGACAATTCTAAAATATTGGTACAAAAGTCGAGACGACCCTCAAATAATGATAAAAAGTTTAGACAACCTTAAAATATTGGTAGGAAGTTGAGACAACCCTAAAATAATGGCAAAAGCTGAGACAAACCTAAAATAATGACAAAAGTTGAGACTACTCTAAAACAACGTTAAAAAGTTGCGACACTCATAAGATAATGGTAGAAAGTTGAGATAACACGAAAATAATGGTCAAAGTTGAGACAGCTCTGAAATAATGGTAAAAAGTTGAGATAAACACCTAAAATAATAACAAAAGTTGAGAGAATCCTAAATCAATGGTAAAAAGTTGCGACACTCCTAATAAGATATTGATAGAAAGTTGAGACAACACGAAAATAATGGTCAAAGTTCAAAGTTGAGACAGCCCTGAAATAATGGTAAAAAGTTGAAACAGCCCTAAACTAATGGTGCAAGGTTGAGACAACTCTAAAACAACGATAACAAGTTGCGACACTCCTAAGATATTGGTAGAAAGTTGAGACAACGCGAAAATAATGGTCAAAGTTGAGTCAGTCCTGAAATAATTAAAAAAGTTGACACAACCCTAAACTAATGGTAAAAAGTTGAGACGACCCCCTAAAATGATCGAAGAAGTTGAGACAATCCTAAAACAAAGATAGAAAGTTGAGATACCCCTAGAATAATTGTAAACAGTTGAGAGAACCCTAAAATAATGTTAGAAAGTTGAGATATGTTTAAAATATGATCACCTGACCCTGACCTGCGACCAATAAAGATACTGCCTCAAAAACGAACATTTGTGCTTTCAGCCAATAGTTTTATTTTGCATTTCTGTATAGGGTTGACAGACAATAATTGATTAGAATACAATTTTTACTTTTGCTTGTATCAATTATAGCTAGGCTATATTTACAAGTGGGTAATTTATTTTTTGGTACGTACTTTAAAATCCAATTTTCAGTTTGAGTGTACGTTAAATTCATTGAATTGGATTGAACAGTCAATTCAAGTACGTTATGAATAACAATTTCTGACTGTAATTATTGTTTTAGTCAGAAGGCATGGAAAATTAGTTAATATTTTTGGTACCCATATCCGGCAACTCGAATTGGGCAAGGACACAAGCTTAGCTTGGCTCTTGACCCAACTTGACATCAGCGCTTGGCGCCTATCTATCCTCATAACGTTAGACAATATAGTTTTGGTAAGTATATTTAAATTCTGAACTGTAATTAATAGCCTACTTCTTCTTCTTTTTGCTCTTCTTCTTCTTCTTCTTCTTATTTCGCTTTTTCTTCTTGTCTTCTTCCTCGGATGAAGAATCACTACTCGAGTGTGACTTTCGTCTACCTTCCTTCTTTTTCTCCTTTTTCTTCTTACGTTTTTCTTCTTTTTTCTCCTCGTCAGTCTCAATGGAGCCTCGAGCCGCCTTCGCTGTTTCGTCCCCTTCAAATAAAATAGAGGTACAATTAGTTTAGTTGTTGTAGCCAAGGTTTAACTTGCTCAAAGGTTCTTACAGTACAGATTACCATTCGAGAATGTTTGATGAGTTATATTACCTTCAGAGGAAGATGAGCTGCTCTCAGCTTCTGGTTTGGACACAGATGAAGCTAGCTTGATATTGATTCTCTTCTGTTTACGGACTGCTAGGGGGACGGGTGTTTTTCGTTTCTCAATAGTCTCTCCGGGAGGTGGTGTGTCCGCTCGATCAAAGACGTCAGCAGCCGCCATTGGCTTGAATTTGTCAGATACTTTCCATGGTTGAGCGGCTTTGGGAGGTTCTGCAGCCTTGACTTCGGGTTTAAGCTCCGGGGTGCGAGTGCGACGACTTCGGTCGTCTCGACTTCTGGAACGTCGACGGACTGGGATGGGTTCTGCTAACATTGGCCTGATTGGTGACTTGACACGTTCCGTTCGACGATCTCGAGACCTCGACCTGATTCTCGGCCTTGAATTTGACCTCCGTCGACCTCTCGTATCTCCACGATAGCGGTCTTCTCGAGCTCTGCATAGCAAAAAGAAGGATAGTATTAAACAACTGCAGCATTGAATCTTCTTCAAGGCATTTAACCGTAATTTCTTACCGTGTATCTTCCCGAATCCTGTCACTCCTATTTCTATCATCTCGTGCCCGGTCATCCCGATATCGATCTCTGTCATCTCGGCCTCTGGAATAAGCTCGAGCTGGACGTGGGGCCTCTCGAGATCGGGATCGCAGATGTGTTCGGATTGATGAGAGTGGGATTGGAGATCTGGACTTAATTCCTCCGTCTCTTCTACTGTCTCGTCTGTCTCGTGATGTGGACACCTCTGACCGAACTGTTGGATTGGATTTGTCTTTGGATCGTTCACGGGATCGATGGGATCTTGAGGAAGATTCTTCAATTTTAGATCCTAGTCTGTCTCGTACTGAACGTTTGGGTTCCGTAGGTAAAATAGAGGCGGATTCCACAGTGATTTGAATGCTCGAAATTGGTTTCTTGTCACGTTTCATGTCCGCATCTGCAAAATAAGCCACAGAAGAGGTTAAGCATCAAAAATCATCAAAAACAATCAACAGTCGCACTAGAATTTGATTTTTTGGTTAATTACCTTTTGACTTATCCGTAGAAGTATCCTCCAATGGTACAGCCACAGCCTTCCTCTTTGGGGACAGTTTCTTCCCATCAGGCTCGCCTGTTCTTACACCAGTAATTCCACCGATTCCTTTCTGAAAAATTGCTATTTCCGCACGTTTCAGGATGTCCGACGTGACCAAATTATCGTCAGGTTTGACTTCCTGCTTTTCATGAGCGACTGGCTCGGCTGACTGAGTTTCGTCACCTGGAGGACCATCTGAGTCATCTTCGTCTTTATCCCATTTGGATGGCGGAATAGGAACGGGAGGGGCAACTGGAGTTTCTTCTTCCACTGAAAAACAAGGTAGAACAGGAATTTAGAATATTTGTGTCTTCTCGAATTGTTTGTTTGTTTGCGGTCTAACCGATGGAGATTTCGGATTCGAGCCAAACCGTATTCTATAAACTACAATATGACGAAGTTCATAAAGTAATACCTTTTACGTTAGGACTGCTTCTCGTTTCTCGATTTCCTTCTTCACTCATACTTTCACTTGTGGATTGTCCGGATTCCAATGACCTTCCTTCACCAGTATGACCATTCTCAAACGAAGACTCCTTCTTGATTTCCGTCTTTAATGGTGGCACAGCGGCAGATTCCAGATTGTCCATCTCCTTGTGTCTCTCAGGGGACTTGACGGTTGAGTCACAAATGACACCAGTCACAGGATCACTGCTCGTCTCATGCTCATTTTCTCCAGAGTTCCTTCTTGAGCCGGTTCCAGAGTCAGACACTCCGTCATCATCTTCACTCTCTTCTTTGGGATTCTCTCCTGACTTGTCCGCCTTCCTCTTCTTCTTCGACTTCTTGTCTTTTTCATCACGACTCTTCTTCTTGTGCTTCTTCTTCTCCTTCTTCACCTTCTTCTCTGCTTTGGCCCCTTCGTCACTCTTTCGATCGGCCGACTTGCGATGTCGATGATGCTCTTTTCCTTCCTTGTTACCACCTAAATAAAGAATATCAAGTTTTAGATTTACGATTTACTTGGCTTACCATTTCTTTATAAAATCATTAAATCAATCACTATAGATTCCATAATTACCTCGTTCACTCTCGGGAGTCATGCTCAGGCTTTCCATGTCCCGTTCTCGAACAAGGGCCGTTTGAGCGTGTGGAACCTTGCCCTTGTAGTAGGAGTCTTCTACAGGCGGAGGCTTCATGTAGATTGATTCCGGAGTAGGAATAATAGCGTCAAACAGTGAAGGCGGAGCGGTCTGACCTTGACCTGCGTCTGTTCCTGCTGGAGCCACCGGTTCATACTCAAAATGTCGCACTTCCCGTTCTCGATCTCGTTCACGACTGCTGTGGATCCGTTCTCCGCTATGTGGAGGTGGATGTTGATGATAATATGAGGAGCGTGGGGCGGCGGGTGGTCGGTTTGCATCATATTTACTTGGAACAGATTCATATTTGGAGGCCTCGTACTTTGAAGATTCGTATTTTGAGGATTCGTATTTGGAGTCGTATTTCTTGGTCAGGTCGTACTTGACTGGTGGTGGATCATATTTTGAGGAAGGAGCATATTTGGCATGACCGTCATACTTCTTCTCGTATTCCCTTGGAAGACGGTCACTTCGTTCCCTGTCGTACGGCTTCGTTGAGGGTCCATATCGAGACGACTGAGGATCAAACCTGGAAAAAATCAACAACATTTTTTGTGTAAAGTAAATAAATCGCACGTAAATAGCAACATAGTATTGTAGTCAGGAAATGTTTAGTCGTGTAAACACCAAACACTTGATTTAAGATCGAATTTGTGAAATTAAGCCGTTAAATACGAATCCCACACTTCCGACCTTAGATCAAGAGACGCGAGTGTAAGGTAAGATGCAAAGCGTTCAAAGCCAGCAGCCACATTCCAAAAGGGAGCACAGAAATCAAAACGAAGCGCAAAACGAAAAATGCAGCAGGTAAGAATATAGTTGACAAGAAGGCTTCTTCAAGAGCAGTGTGACAACGATTTTAGTATCGGAGTAGCTTGAAAGATTACGAACGAGACGAGACATAAGGGGAATTAGTTTACCTGGCTCGACTTTCAAGGTAGTCAAGCTTGTCGTGTTTCCTGGGAGGAAACCGTGACGGTGGCGGGGAAGGAGAAAAGGGAGGAGCCCTTCGAGGAGACCGTCTTTTAGATAATGGTGGCAGAAGCGGCGGAAGTGGGCTTGAGGAGCGGTTCCGAGAACGAGATCTAAAGATTTCCCAAGAATTGAAGCCAACAAAGACACAAAAATTGTTTAGCCAGCGCCCCAGGAAAACACGAATTCACTTCACGTACTCGTTTAAGACGAGCTGGCAACTTTATGTCAATCTTTTATCGAAAAAAAATAATTTACCCTGACCATCGATGCCCTGAACAAACAGAAGGTGCTTGGGAGTAAGGAATAGGCTCGGTTTTTTTAGTTTCACACTCTTTTAGATTTAGCCACACAGAGCATTTCATGATAGGCGACAAGAAGAAGATTGTTAAAGTAGTTTTTGGTTTTAAATGTACTAAAGCAAATATCATTCTGTTTCTGTCATGATATGACTATCTAATTTTGTAATAATTTAAAGCAGTCAACGCATACCTGGATCTTCCAAGTCGCCGCGGAGGATGCGGAGGCAATGGACTTCGAGAATTAGATCTGGAGTACGACTTTCGTCTTCGCACGAGCACTCGTTGCCTTTTCGGTGATGGAGATCTGGAATATGTTCGTGATCTTTCACGTTTGACAAAGGGCGACGGAGGAGAACGGCCACCAGGTGAGAATGGCGGAGATCGGTCTCTTTTGACGACAGCTCCCGCAGCAACGGCTGCTGCTATTTCCTTCCGACGATCTTTTTCACGCATAATCCGTTCGAATTCTTTCAATGGATCCTCAATGGCCCTACAAGCAAATCAGAATCATTAGGATACCGTTAAAAAATACAAATTATATCATAAATCCATATTCACCGGACGCAGTTCTTACCCACTAATATGTGGCTCATCACGCTCCCTTGACAGTCGATCGCGTGGGGGGTACCTTGGTCTGGGTGGTCTGTCACGTGAATACCGATCCCGATCCCTATCACGATCTCGATCACGATCCCGGTCACGATCAGAAGGATGACGACCAGAGTACATGTCAGGCGGGCCATGTGGAGGAGGTCCTCTGTAAATCAAATACAAAGCACTTCGTTAACAGAATTCAAAATCGGAAATTGAAATTAATTTATGCGAATCCTAATGTAAAACTAACCTGTATTGGGGATGCATTCCGTAAGGTGGAAATGGCATTGGACCAGGCATACCAGCTGTAAGTTCAAATAAATAATTAATGTACATCGCAAAACATGAAAAATGGGACATGTGTGAAATGGAAATCAAATGAGTATTTTTAGCTTTTGACTTACGATACATGCCGGGCGGAGGGCCACCCAGTACTTGACCCGGTGGTGGCATTCTGTAGCCTGGCGGCGGTTGACTTGGATTGAACGGAATATGACCAGGAAGTTGAGATTGGGAATGATGAGGACCCTGATGCGACCGATTATCTCCACTTTCCATGAGCGGACCAGGTCTCGGTTGTCTATCATCCCTGTGATTTGATCTTCCTTCTCCAGGCGCTCCATCTTCGAATCCTGGTGGCGGTGGTTCCATTGGTGACTTGTAGTGCGGATGCTGTTGTCCTGGTAGTGGAGGCATTCCACTATGAAGTGGAGTCTTTCCATGACGAGAGTAATCTCGATCTCTATTCATTGGTGGTCGCTGGAGTGATTGCTGTGAGAATGACTGACCCGGCTGGGTTGGCCTGGAACCGATGGTGTGAATAGCCTGTTCATTTTCTTTGCGTTCAACGGCTGCTGGTGGTGCTTGAGTCGAGGAAAGTGGAGATGGAATTGAACCATCGTTGAAGTCATACAGATCAGTTTTGTCTAGAAAAATGAAGTAGATTCATTGGAATGTTATTAAGAATGGCACGAGATCGCGAGTGTTACAGTACAGTATGTATAAAGATGGCAATATTTAATGAGACAATTAAAATATAACTCACCATCCGATTCGGCATCTTTGTCAGCTTTATCAGACTCGCTCACTCGACGAGGAGAATGTGGAAACAAATCATCAGGAAGCTCATCTAATGACACTTTCCTTGCTCCTGAACCAGTCAAGTCCACAGTTGGTGGCGGTGCTCGACTCGGGACTTCGATGATTTTTTGTGGTTTTGAATATCCAGTTTCATTTTTGAAAGCATTCACTGCTGTTCGGAGGAACCTGTTCGGGATGAGCGAGTTTGGAGATATTTCCTTTTCCTTACACCCCGGACACTCCTGTTCTTCCGATTCCAACAAAATGGTTCGAATACCTGAGATACAGAAAGTAACAGTAAAATATGTCTTATTTTCTTTCAAAAGGAAGGGATTGACATCCTCAAGCCCTGTACAATTTACAATACTACAACTTATAATTTACAATTACTTACATTCGTCACAATACGAATTGGCACAGCATGGAACGAGCAGAGCGTCAGTGAGCAAATCATTGCAGAGAACACAGAGGAGTTCTTCGGGTATCTTCGGTTTAACAGCCGGTGGCTCGATGTGTGGCTTATTCTTCTCGGTGTAGGCCGCACTAGAAGAATACAACACAATTTATCGTTAGTGAACAAACTACACAAACTTATGTCAATTGAATATACAGAAAAATACTTACTGATCAACGGCAGGGACAGCATAGCGACCCTCCGGTGTAATTAGAGCACCTGGAACCTGTGGACCGTCCACGACGACCATAAAACTTCGAGGTATTCCAGTACTCTTCCTCAAGCCTTCAGGAATTTCACCACCCTGCATACATAGAAAAATAAATGTCAATATGACACATACAGAGCACAAGCTTGACTTGCACACTAACAGATAGGCAAAGGCAAAAGGTCTCACCGAATTCGCTAGTGGACAATTTCGAATCCAATGGCCACCTTGATTACATTTGTAGCAACGATAATTAGGAGGAACTTGGCCATGTTGCGATTGTCCACGCACACGAAGATAGTTGGAAGGGTCATAGTCAGCAGTTGACTGCGTCATCATGGCTTGTATTTTCTCCTCTTCCGTCCCCTCCAAAGCCGACAAGTCGATTCCCTATAATTATTCAACAGAATGTAAGGATTACGATGAAAATACAACATCGTCAACACACGGACTGAAACTGTTCTAAAAGAAACATCTTGATATCAATTAGACTTCAGAAAAAAGTTATGAATTTTATAAAATAGAAAATAGAGATAAAATACTATAGAAAACTATGAACCGACCCTTTTGGAAGAGATAGTCGTATTTCGATCGGGTTTGCCTTTTTGAGCCAGGCCCATCCCACGACTGGAACACGCATTTTGGGGGTCACGGATTTTGAAAAATTTGGATTGTGAAGAATTTTGACATTCATTAACATTACTATGATGGATCACATAATCCCTCCATTACAAAATATTCCAGATACAAGATTTTATGTAGCTTCTCTTGAACAAATACCCTAGCTAACACATTTTCATTCTTTTAGGTTATTCTTAATTGATTCAACCATTGACGATATCTACGTTCATTGTTTTACCGTAGACCAGCGACATAGAAATATATTTTTCATATTTCAATTCGTTCAAACTTATCTAGAATGTATTTGTTTGTATTATGTATTATACCATTGTCATCATGAATGAAACTCAGGATACGACGGAATGAGTCTTATTTTTGTTGAATGCTGATTGTGTTCTAAAACTAGTATGACCGTAACTACATGAGCTAGACAGGGAGTTATGGACAAGCAGTAGAGTAAATAGTATGATAATCTCAGTAGGTATATAAAGTAGCATAAAATTTTGAGATGGAGTTAATGTAAAAATTGCCTTAGCAGCAGTTGATTGAGCGGAGGGCGGTGGTGGATTTCTTTGATGTCGCTGATAGGGACCGGCACTTCCACCTGGGCCAAATTGAGCGGGTCCATTATTGGATTTCTTCTTGTCAGCAACAACAGGAACTCGAGCCACAATCACTGACGTATTCTTTGGAATTAAAGACTCCTCCGTCTCATACACTAGAAATCAACAGAATAGTCAAAATTATTAGTTTTAAACGGTTTTAGGATATAATGGAATACATACAACTGGGAGGACCGACCATAGATGGGAACTTTGACTTCGCACTCGCCTTCGCGAATGCGAGTGCGAAGGCAGCTGCTTTTTTGGAATGTGAAGGCTGAAGGCTAAATCCCCAGCCTTCGTGCCTTCGTGAAACCTTCGTGAAGTCGAAGGCAACAACTTTGCCCATCTTCGTCATTCTGATATACACTAAAATCAATGCACAGCAAGAAGGCCCTGGTCGGCTAGCTTTCGCGAAGGGCCCTCATGAAGACTAAGGAAACTTTGGAAAATCGAAAATCGAGTGAAGGGCCTTCAGCCTTCACGATTGCGAGTACGAGTGTGACAATTTTGCATATCTATGGGACCGACCCCCTTTTATAGGTCCTCCTACCTACGGGCTAAGATACATTTCAAACCTGTCAACTCTTGTTTACACTTCGTGTACACTACCTTGTACACTATTAACATAAGTCGCATGTGCGAAGTTAATTGAACTTGCTAGCTAATTAAAAATGAATTAATTTGCCCAATACTTTTTTTTCCAAAAATGTTATCATCAAATTTTAACTAACTCTGAAGGCTGCAGAGCAAGCTGGGCATGCATTGTATCTAATTAAAATAAGTAAATCAAACATAATTTGCAATTTTTTGCCCAATACTTTTTTTCTCCAACTCTACAGGCTGCTGAGCAAAATATAGCTTACCCGGTTGCAGAGCACGGCGCATGCACTACATCGAACGTAAATTATGTTTGATTTATTTATTAAAAATAAATTCGGAAAATAGTTGCATGAATTTCGCTCAAATATGTATGTATTACTACATATATTATTGTCGTACATTTCCGATATAAATTTGGTTCAAATTGGATGGCGCGATTTCGATACCTCTCCCCCCTCCCAAAGTCCAGACAAGCGGCCCAGGTCTGGCTGGTCCTCATATGCCACCTCCAACTCTGGAGCTACTCCTAATGCATGTGTGTAAAGGGAGAGGGTGTTTTGGTAAATTCTGGTTACCGGAATGTCCATCGAGCTTTATGGGAATGGCTAACATAACACATAACCTAACCTAAAAAGGACCAAAAAGCAAAACCAAAACTACACTACTCCTGTGCTATCCCGTTTCTCGTGTTGTCCATGAACCTTGATTGAGACTTTTGCCTGCTCCTGCCTCCACCACCCTGGGCCTGGGCCGGGATACCCAAAAGTCAGAAAGCCGTTTATGATACTTTTAAATTGAGTTCAGCGACTTCTTGGGTTTCATTTCGCTAAAATGAAATGAGTGGAACATTTACTTGTGTTTTATGTAATCTTGGCAAACATCAAAATTAACGGTAACAATAACAAACCCTACATATTACTTCGGACATATCGAGATGAGATGAAGAAGACCCTTGCTTGCATACATGTGTTCAAATATAACATGACCCGCTAAATCGTCCCTGTCATTCACTCAATTCCTTTTAGCTTGTAAGTATTGTCGCAGTAAAAATATTGACTTCACTCACTTAGCCTTAGCCTACCCTCAAATAACCTAACCTAACATGAACATATGAAGTAACTCTTTTCTACGATTATTAAATGAAGAGAAAGAGATTGAATTTGAATTGAATACGTCGAATTTACTCCTAAAGGAAATATTTTTAACCTACAGAAATGTCGAGCTGAAGAAGCTGAATAGGAAATTCGAACAAAGGTTGAATTTGAATATGAATTGCAACTTACCTTCTTTTGTCTGGGCGTTAGTAATTTGTAGATCCGAATCCGCACTCTTCACTAATCGCTTCTGATCGATGATAGCCTTCTTCAGATCAGCCACAGATATACTTATCCCATCAAACGTAATGGTAGAATACTCAAGTGCAGCTTTGAACTTGTAGTGAACAGACATCTTGAACGAGTTTTCTTAACACCAGAATCTGAATTGGGAATTCAAGATTCAACAAAGTTTGAAAAGTTTGCACTTATTTCTGGTACTTATCTGGAATATACGGAACACTTGTATACTGTCAGAGCACAGGACGCAGACTGAAGTTTTATTAAAATATCACCTTCCTTCAAACATCACAAGATTAAAAAATCATCCCCTCAACCCCTTCCCTACTCCCTCAACCTTCCTTGGTCCAGCTTCATCTTGACCACATGGAATCTTTTAAGCCTTTCACCTTTACCTGGTAACCTCCTCATATCTATATTATTTCTATCTTGGTGATGTTGACCTTACAGCCTACGTGACTTCGCGCCTGCATTATAATACACAATACACCAATTAGTTACTTTCTAGTTGCATTCTAATCCCATTTTTCAACAAACCCTCCAATTCTTCGAATGAGATCTTAATTTTATACATTTTCCTGCCACCTGCTCTACCCAAATACGAAATACCCCCACATCCACATATCCACTCCATAACTCGACGAATTTACGTGCTCAGCTCAAATACAAAATAAGTATTAAAATTATTAATATTTTTGGTCCCTTCCTGGCTTAATTCCGTTGCCTTCATTCTATATCTTGTATGTATATTTATATTTAGTGTCGCTAGTTGGTCGGTCAACAGGTTCAAGGATCAATTCACCCTTTCCTCTTAATTGGTCATACAATTATGAACTATTTTAAGTGTAACATGAGAAGAGAATAGGAATATTCCAAATTCTATTATGCCTTATTATCATCAGATGTCAGAAGATGTACATGAAAATACATCGCATTAATCTACGCAGGAAGTATGCGACCTAGAAAAGTAACTAACTTTGACCTTTTGTCTTTGACTTGGACATTGACACTAATAACTTTCGTATCTCATATCTCGCCTTGCTTTACGCTACACACTACTGACACTGACTACATCATACAACTTATCTATGTATAATATATTTTACATAGTCTTACCTCAGTCAATGAACTATTGGACACGGACAACGGATCTTGAATCTTGCTGCTGCTGCCTTTGAATTTAGCTTCTATGTAGCTTCTACCATCTACTGATGACTGACAATAGACCATCAAATGTCAGATGTCAGAGGTGGGCATGGATGCTAACTTCTAGATATTCCATCTAAAATGTCACACAACAAAGGAAACTTCATAGTGGGCTGATATGATATCTTGAGAAATAAATGCAATGCATCAATCATCAATGTAAATTGTCAATCAACAATTCAAATTATTGTGAAATGACCAAGGACAAAGGAGAAGGACGAAATTACGAAGGGTGGACTTTATACATTGTTTTTGTAGCTACAGACACACGACACACAGATAAGACTCTAAGGAAATCTAAAATTCGTACCTTTGACCTTTCGGTGACCGGCATGAAATGATGAAACGCGAAGCGTCCAAGTCACAAGTCCAACACCACCCGAATCCAGAATCAGTCGAAGATGAAACAATACTACACTAATTGATAAATTAACAGAACCAGAAATGAATACCTTATCCCGATTCCAAAAGTGGGCGGTATGTATGTTTACAAAAATTACAAATTGAATTATGACGATGTAACTTACGTCCTAAAAGTCCACTGACTGATGATTGATGAATGATTACGATACGACGACAATGATAATGATGATGACCACAATCAGGAGCCAAGCCAGGTTCAAGTTCAAACCACTTACAACAATATGACATATGACTCACTGGTGACTGGGGGGGGGCTGACTCTTACTTTCACCCCTAGTATTTCGTGACGTCAGTTTCTAACAAAAGTTAATTTTCAAGATCTATTTATGTACAAAAATGGCCACCATATATAACCATATTAGATGCGATATTCGATTCATGTTAGAATTGAATACATATAGCATAGCAGAAAAGAGAAGCCTATATTTATTTGAGCATTATGAAATGAACACACAAGGACGGACGGACGGACGCAGGGAACTGATTATTGGAGCGACGCGCCGGGTGAAACATATTCGTACAGTGTGTTTCATCTTTCTGTTCAATGAATTGCACTTCAGGCTACTAGGAAACTTACCACATTTTGCTAGCTACAATAGTATATGGTCTATGCAAGAAAATATGTAATGTTTAAATTCATCCCGTGCTTGACTTGACTTGGCAGCCTTTTAATCAAACGAATAGTTGAGCCTGCATGGATTTGGCAACACTGAAATCAAAGTTGTAAAAGTGTGTATGCCGTTTGCTCAGCAGATGTCCCCTCGCACAAATTTTTGCAATTTGCGAATTAGAATTAGAAATTAGAAATCCCATGGACGCTATTTCATTGAATAAGAAGCCCAGTTTCATTTATTTTGTCGCAAATTAGTATTAGTACAGTAGTGGTAATGATTTCCTTGATGCACGAACTAAGCCGGGGAATGTAATGGGAAACGAGGTTGCTTTTTTCCTGACAGCTTACAATTATGCAAATTCGGTGGAATCCAGGAACAATGAGCACGCCGTAACCGCACATGGAGAAAGTTATACATGGTAACCACCCGTTACTTCAGGTTAAGTTAGGTTTTCCGAAACGCGCGCAAGTGGTTACCATACCAGAGGCGGTTACCATGTGCGGTTACCACGTGCTCACTCTTCCTGAATTCGATTCTTTTTGCCAAAAATGCAAATTTGTTAGTCCGATAAATCATAAAGAAATTGATGGCTTTACTATACTCCATATAGTTGAATTGATATACATTTGCATAAAAAATTATAAAATCATCCCCTCAACAACCCTTTTAGTCCAGTTCCACCTTTCACTACATGGAATTTTTTTTAATCCTTCCATATGCCTGCTCTCCTAATATCTATTTCAATCTTGGCGACCTAGTAACAGCTTATGTGACCTTTTTACCTGCATCATACACAATACACAATGGACCAATTAGTTTCAAATCCACAAATGAGACAAAATTTTATCCTCTCCTCCTGGTTGTACTATTCCATTTCCTTTTTTCATCAGCTTCACCAGCTGAACTTCGAAGAAGGGCATCAATATTTTAAACTTTTTACCTGCTCAAATCAAACCCATTCGAGGAGTTAAAAGTTAAAATCAATGCCAGTTTTATGAAATAAAAATTATATAAAAACCATGATTTTGCAAATGAAATTATGTTATACATGTGTATTTCGATTTATTCAAACGTCAAACAAACAAATAATATATCCTAATGCTAAGTACAACAACCTTTGTCTGTTCTGTACAGAATTATTATAGAAAAATTATGCCTAAAATAAGCGAAATCTATTTGACTGTTTTTCTATTTTATTTTTGAAACTTCATTTAAATGCATACAAATTCAAAATTAAAATCGCAAAAAAAAGTTGAGCGAATTTCGCTCTTTGGCCAGACTATTATATGAATGTAATATTTTGTACAGTTATTGTGAAAAAAAATTGGTTCAGATAGGATGCGTTTTCGATGCCCCTCCCAAAAACCGGACAAGCCGCCCAGGTCTGGGCCTCAGCAGCGATTAAACACCCTCCCGCACAAACATACATGCATAATGCAATAATTGTACAACGCATGCAACATCAGATTTTGAAATCACCGAATTTCAAAATCAAATAATTTTCTTGTCTGAAGAGCATCAACAAAAGCCTGCTCTTACTCTATTACTATTTCCAAGCTTAATTTTCAGTTTAAACTTCAAAAACCCTTGCTATTTCCTGTTCAAATCCCGAATGCACAAAGTTCGGCCAAACATCATCCACTTTCCGCTTATTAGACCTGGCTTTCCTAAGCCTAGGGCTTATGTAATCCTCCTTGTCTGTCTGTCTGTCCGTATGTTACGCTT
>JAQFYU010001376.1:0-15128 GCA_034694905.1 Ceratophysella granulata
TCTAGCATGAGTGTGCATGCACACAGAGGGAAAAACGTCTAAGTACGGAGCCCCGTGGGCTGCGGATAACGTCTAGTGCTTAGATTAGATGGGCTGGACATATAGTGGCGCGGAGAAAAGTTTTAAGTAAAAGACGCCATATATGCGAGTTTATTTGCAGTTATATGTTCTATTCTATCCCATTCTGTGAACTTTGAAGTCTTTGTCAAAACACAAATAGTGTTGACTTTTTTTAAATGAGTTCAAACAACTGATATCTTAAAGTATTTACACAAAGTCATGTATTTTTCGATGATCCAATACTTTAGTTTGATCCATACTGTATTTGAGATTATGCATTCTTTGTCTAATTTCCAATGAACTACCAACTATCAACCGCCACAAAACCCGTTAAACCCATCGGGCGAGATAACTTTATCCATGCTCCAGTCCACAAACACGCGTGGAAGATTGCGCCAAATTCGAAATACTAGAAGGCCCTTACAATCGGAATATGCATTACGTATGGAACTGATGACAGATGAAGATGGAATATTTATTTAAAGTGAAAGGACTAGTAAAAGCTTGAAACCCAAAGCCTAAGCTTGCAAGTGAATAACGTGTTACAGAAAGTAGTATATTCCGCTCCCCTTGTACTTGTCGTAATTTATGAACTTCGTTATCATTCCAAAGTGTTTGGGAAGAAGTGGTCCCAGGAAAAGTTGGAATGGGCCGAGGAGGTGACAACAGTAAATTAATTCTGGTGGCAACTGTTGTTCTTTTCTGCTTGCACACAGGTGGAGATGAAGGCAATTCCAGTTCGTTGTACGGCCCACTCATCCTCCAAACCCTCGTCTTCGGCTCGTAATAAGATCTGCCACTCAACCAATTCCTTTGATGAAAAAATGATGCTTCAGGTTTCGTATCAGGTCACACTGAAGGACAAGATGAGATATCATTCAATCAGCATGATGAAAGTGAGTTTTCTGTTCCTGCCCTTATAGCATTGGACCTAATTGTGGGCATGATAAGACAGGAAGCAGGAGGCGATGATCTCAAATCCAGATTAGGCTCTTCTCTCTCTCTCTTCAAGCAACGAAGCTTCAAAGTCTTCGGTCAAACTCGTGGATTAAATTCCCTCTTATCTTCCCATCATCATCGCCTTTACTCTTCTTTTTATGACGCTCTGAGATTCGAATGTTAAATCTCAGTTGTATTGTAACTACTGCTCGTACCATTTGTATGAAGATGGTGTTGATTGTTGATATACGTACAATGTGAATCGGTAAATGAAAAGTATTTCGTCGGCCGGAGATTGATTTCTCTGCAGTCCAAGTTTGGAATTTTCTACCCAAATGAAATCCTCATAGGTTTGCGACAAATTGGTGAAAATTTCCCGAGCAATGCAAAATTATTACGAAAGGGTGATTTTCAAAATCATTGGCTAAAATCAGCTAATTGATCTTTATTTTACGAAATTAAAATCGAAATCAACATCAAATTCGAAAAATAATTAATAACATTTTATAGCTTAAAAATCCCTGATTTAATATCAATGGCTTTCAAATGATTTTGTCCATTCCGGATTGTCTGAGATTAAACGACGCTATGCCCAACGCTAATGTAGCCCTAATGACATTTTTAATGAGCCAGTTATAACAAGGTTGCTAAAGCTTATGCCGATCGATTTGTGTTTCAGGAATATGAAAACTATTCATTTGAGGAGTTGAGATTAATGTCTCCGACTTCTCGCCGAACTTCTGAGTCAATCTTAGTACGACATAACAATAATGGGACGTACTCTGCAACATGGAGTCCTGCGTGCACTGGGATGTACAACATCTCCTTGGCCATTGATGGCTACTCCATTCCGCAGGTTTGTTTGATTTCTATATCTATGTTTTGCAACTTGCAATGAACTTTCTTTCGTACATATGGCGCAGTGTTGTATTTGTGCTGTGTAGCAGCTGTCAATTTTAAATCTAAAGGCTTTCAAGTGTACAGTAGTAGTAGTGCAGTGTAATATTGTTAAGTAACACTATGTCGAGATCTGTTGAGACACTCGTCGTTTGCTTAACCAAAAAAGTTGTGAGTAGAGTTGAATGCTTCTGATGATGATGAGCACAATAAATTCAAATTACCTGTACTTACATTGTCAGTTGAGATTTTGAGATTCAAGTAATTGTATTCAGATCACGCTCATCTCAAACCATTAACCAGGAATCACTGTTTAGAATTCTCGGAATTAAATTGAATCTTTGACCTGTTGAGCGAATGAATGAGTTCCCTGTTGGAAGCCAAGATTTGAACTAATCGCTTAGAATAAACTGTTTAATATGCGCTATGCTATGTATAAAATGGCTAGCTGGCATATGACCGCATGTGCTCTATATCTGGACATCTTAAGCGAATCATTCCGAACGTGTTCGGAGTTATGATTTTGTTGCGTTGACAATCTTCTGAATTCGTAATCTAATTTAAGCGTATCCTTTGTAAATGTACTGATCACATGTGCAATTGAATTCAAAGGTCGCCTATATACTAAGTCTAATACAATTCAGCATGGCCGATCATTGGTAGTCTTCAAACATGATTTATCCAATATATTATTTTACAGGCGTGTACCATTGAAGTCGAGGAGCCTCCAGAAGGGACCTTCAGCCTATCTAAAAAGTTCGACGAGATTGACCTGAACCGTCCGCCTTCAAAGAAACGAATGTTCAAAGCAAAAGCTAGTGATTCTTCAGGACTTCGTGTGAGAGCTCATCCCACCCTTCAAAGTGAACAGTTGGGACAAATTCCATTGAATGGTGTCATTGACTTCTTGAATGAGGTTCACAATGACGATGGGATTTGGGTTAAATTGAACCAGGAGTCATACCATAAATATTGCCAAAATACGAATATCTTTCAACGTGAGGGTTGGTGCCTTCAATTTAATCAGCATCTCGGGAAAACATTTCTCTTCCCATTGGATCCTCCGAAGCCAATACCTGGTGTTCAGGGGGATACGATTAGGAAGTCCTTGGACACCACCTTCCCTAATGCAGACAACAGGTGGGATGTTTTATAACACATAAAATGCTGGGTTTAATTTCATTCAACTGGATACTAACGGTCACAATATTGTCATTTTGTGTAAGTAGTAGTTCAAAAGCCCTTCGCCTTAACGGAAGCTACGAGTACTACAAAGTCGTCAAGTGCGGAGCTGCTGGGCACAACGTTCGAACTCGACCTTGTCTCCGTTCACCACCTGTTGGAATTATGGCCGTTGGAGCAAAATTCCGATCCGTCGATCAGGTTAGCGACAAAGCGGTTGAGTACATTTGCAAATACTCATTCTAATTCTCGCATACCTAGTGTCCAAATTATTTGAATTTTAATTGGTTTACAGTACCAGAATTACGAAGGAGTTTGGCTTAAACTGGATCCTGAGAGTCGAAAACGATATGGGCTTATTAAGGAAGGCGAAGGTTGGACCCTGGCTTGCAGCGCTGGAGCAGATGGGCCCTATATTCAAAGATTTGGAACACCCACAGGTAATTTCCGCTTCCAGCGGTTCCCGCCGTAGTTTTAATTATTGCTATAGTCGATATAAATCTTCTCGTGTTCTTTCTTTCATAGGTGATAAAGTTGAACCAGGGTACGACTTTTCAATTGCGGCTCAAGTACCACAAAATGTTTTCCAAAGCGTGGCTCCTCCTGCAGCATTTGGTTCTAGCGAGTCGGCATTTCCTTTAAACGAGAATGTACCGAAGGCACCTAAGCCTGTAGAAGCTCAACGAGCAGGTAAGGCTAAGACGGAGATAGTTGAGCGAGAGGCTGGGGATGAGCATGACATCAAGATGACGTCTTCAGGGCCCGTCCCAGAACCTTTGGCAGCTGACCCGGTTGGACACGGTGTTGCAATTGGAAAGTCATCACCGATTGACTCACCCAAGCGTGCTGCTTCTGATGCTGGAGACGAGTCACCGAAAGCTTCACCACGTTCCAGATCATCCTCAACTTTTGGAGCGCTTCAGAAATGGCTTCAAATGAGCACGGAGAGCCTGAGTTCTCTTTCCCCAAGTCAGTCTTCAACTTCTAAACATTCCACTTCCGTTCTTCAGGCATCCGAGTCTTTCGTAAAGAAAGGATTCAATGCCCTTAGCAGTAGTGGATCAAAGGCTAGTGTGCCAACAGTAGCTTCCTCTGCCACTCAGACTTCTCCTGTTGAGCAAATCTTTGTACCGAAAGCTGTGGCAGTACCAAAAGAAATTCATTTCAGCATCGGTAGTTCAGGAGTTTCTGTTCAGAGTTTTGGTGACACATTTTCAAGTGGAAGCCTATCTTCTCAGTTAGGAAAGTCACCGAAGACTGATAGGAGGCATCGTTCGGGACCCCGAGGCCGTTCAACTCGAAGGGAAAGATCCAAGTCACCTCGACCGAGTGCAGAATCTTCCGCATCTCAAAGGTAGTCATTGCAAATCAGTCATTGTAATTTTTCAATTGGCAGTTGACAATATCAAATTGTGGTATTGGTGAATAGGACTCCATTAAAAGAAGCAATTGGACCCGGACAAGCTCAAAGCCTCCGAGCCGTATATGGAGCAATTTTGTGGCATGCGGGAATTATACATGATGCAATGGCATTCGCATCATATCTTAAATTCCTGTCACCTAGTGACTCAACAAATAAAACTCAACGGAGTATCGGCCCACTTTCGTGCTACACAAACGTCAACTGGGAAAGTACTCCTGCCAGCGTTCCGGCACCCTTAGCGAAGAAAACCGTTCCTGATTCAAGTGAGCAGGAAATGAACGACAATCCTCCTCGATCCATGGTTGCTCGTCTCCGTGCTAAAAAGCTTGCAAAATCGAACAAACAGAATCTCAGTCAACGACACTCTGTTGAAGTCACATCAAGTCCTTGGCTTCAGCAGAATACAAATCCGAAACGATATCTGGAAGAGTTGGATTTTCTGAGTCAAATGAAACTAAACAACGGTGGACTGCGTAGTCTTGGTGATAATCCAAATATTCCAAAGACAGGAAATGGAATTTCCTCGGAGAAAAATGTGCCAGAGGAACCCCCAGTCGCTGTTTCTGCACTTCAGTCCATTTGGTATCATGTCAAATCCACTTGCTCTGAAAATGTGCTTCAAGATATGTCAGCATTTGGAACTTCAATTGACGGAGCAATGAAGCCCAGTACCGTCAAATTACGAAAAGATAGAAAAGTTTCCAGGGGACACCCGGAACATAAAACTCAAGCCAAAAAAGTTGATAAGCCAATGGAGATTCAACGCTTGGGCAGAAGCTTTCTGTTAGGTAAGCTTAAATTACTAACTACTATCAAAGGAAACTCTGAATAGCCGAGATTTGACCCTATAACGTTTGTTCTATAGAACCAGAAGAAGAAGCGATATTCGTGGACGTTACCCAACAATGTGAGTTGTGCCACGTGCGGTTCAATTGCAGCGGAAAGAGCAAGTTCGTTTTCAATATATGTACAATTTTGTTTATAATGTTCTTCGAATTCAAATGTAGACTATTTAAAAATCTTAAAATATTTGATTTCAGGAAAGTTTTCTTTGGCTTTTCATCTCTCTGTGCGAATTGCAGCGACAGTCAGCTTAAATTGAAGAAACAGCAGTCGGTTCATGGAAACGCTGCTAAGCCATCTTCAGAAGCTACAGCAGAGTTTAAATACGTTCCACCAGGTGGATCTCTTCCACATTCCGTCATTCTCAAAAACGCTCTGTTCCTTCTGCAAATGATTAACACATCCCCTGAAGGTCAACTACCGCATAGAAGTGAGGACCAAGGATTCCCACCAATTATTCCAATGGGAAATCATTTCTCCTGTTATGGAGCCTTGGGAGTTATACAAAGTCAATTGGATCAGGATGAGGAATGTGGGACGGCAATGGTTCCTTCTGAGCTCAACTTCCTTCAAATGGATGACTTGAGTTCTGAGGATAGAATCACTTTGGATAATATTTTAGCAACTCCTTTGGAGCTGGATGACTTGGGCTTCGGTGACTCAGCTTCTGTCAAGGTTTCGGAACCAGTACTTCCACGACGTCGTAAAACAAGCAATGGTGACCATGGAATAGGTAACTGATGCCAAATTAACTGCTCGCAGTCAAATCAGTTACTCGCTATTTTGCTCGAATTGAAAATGTTTGTAATTTTCTTGATTTTAATACTGTCCAAAAGGGTTATTGAATTTAAAGCGCAGAACTATTCATTTTTATAGTTCAATATATAAGTTACACATATTTCTGAATCCTTAATTAATAAATATATTGTATATTGACCAACTGTTCAAATAGACGTCTATCCATAACGCCTTCCGACTGTTCCAGATTTGTTGTGTTAGCAATTGAATACATATAATTTGAATTCTATATTTTATTGTTCCATTTCAGAAGAAGGATCTGAGTTTACTTTGCTAAATCGTCCGTCACCTGCCTTGCAAAAGTTTTTGGACATTTCAACTGAGACTTGCAGTGCTGAGGCTCTGGATAAACTTTGCGGTGGCGTCCTTTCCTTTGTTAGGGAAAAGCATGAACTTGAGGCCTTGAAGCTTTTCCTATTTCAAACAATACGACGAGTAACGTGCCGCTCATATGGAATGCAGGTAGGTTTCCTGCTCTAAAATGTTTTCCACACTAGATCCTTTTTGACCACGGTCATTCTTATATCGCTATTCCTAGATGCTGGCCTGGTTGATGAGAAATGTGAGCTCCCCAGATGGGCTACACGACCTATTCTGGTGGTACGCCTCCACGTTGGAACCAAGAATTGATAATGGCGTTAGAAAATATGTAAGTCTCAAAATGGTTTCCCAAGTACAATAATCGAAGAGAATTTCCAAATGTGTTACTAAAATTGATATTTACAGGAAGGACTTGACAACGGCTGGTGGCAACTGCGACTGTACCCACTTTGCGAATCTCCGTCATCCATTTTCCCGCTGCTGGCGGAATCATTTTATCTGCTTCACCAAACAATGTCAGATATTATGCCGCACATTCCAATTGGTTCTCCAGTTTTGGAAATGGCTGTCAAATCTTGGGGCATGTCCTTCACACGAAAAGATCATCGATTTTTGCATAAGTACTTCACATAAATTTTAATATACTCATATATGTATATTCCGTTTAGTGCTGGCGTATTTTTGCTGTTGATTTTAACAAACGCTTCTGTGCGATTTCAGGTGTAAAATCTTCCATCACCTGAGTCAGATTATGTCTCAGTTTGATGGAGACATCGAATGGTCAAAGTCGAGTATTTCCATGGATGGTGGGGATATTGAGGTTGAGGGCTCACATGAGTTTGCTACGACTTTGGATGACCTGACTTCCAGCGTGGAGGTGAAGGTGTCCAGTAGACTGGCTTTGATTCCGAGTTTGACGGATGAATCTACTGAAACATTTTGGGAGTCTGGTGATGAAGACAGGTTAGTAGTTAGCTTGTAGCTTCGCATACCTTGATTAATTGACTGACGTACCATTATTTACCAACATTAACAGGAACCGTACCAAGAATATAACCATTGTCAACACAGCAGAGGCTATTATAAAGGTTGTTGGAGTCTACATTGATAACGTACGAGATAGTCAGCATAAAGTCTCATTCATCAGTGTGAAGGTGGGGACTCGCCCAGATGAATTTGTTAAGTTTGGAACTCAAGATCTTGATCCTAGGTCGACTGGTTGGACGTGGTTTCCTGTTGAATGTGAGTATTGTCTCTGCTCCTGTTTCTGCCCCCATTGCTACCTTTTTTCGTATTTTTAGAGTTGACATAGCGTTTTATTCCTGCTGTTTAGGGGTGTCAGAGGCAATCCGTGTGATTCGAGTTGATTGCAAAGGACCAGACAACAGTCTTCGCATTCGACAAGTTAAAATTCTTGGACTTACTTCAAAACCGGCTGAAATTAACGAGCGAAGCTCTGTCAGCACTTTCATTGCTCGTAGAAAATGCGAGAACGAAACGCTACGAATATTCAGGCTTCTCTCATCCGAGGTATTTGCAACACCCTGCTATACAAGGTACCAGGTTTTGTTACCAAATAGTTGAAAACAATACTATCTTCTGGTTAGGTCTTTGGAAAGCTTTTGAGTCAGATGAAACGCGGGGATGATGACGAGGGGAATGACTTACAGGAGCATGTCGTTGGGATTCTCTTCAGCCGCAACAAACTAACCCATTTACAGAAACAGGTGTTATATATAATCATTTTTACTTTGAGATGAGATTATTGTTATCTATGACACTATGATGAAATTGTCTCAGGTTTGCTCTCACATTGTTTCCGCGATTCATCGAGAAGCTATGAAAATTAAGTTTGAGTTTGAGACACATGTTACTGGAACTGTTCTGGAAGCGACCAATGACAACGTTCGTCTTATATCTGGAGGTAATTCCTAAGAGGATGGAAGTCGTATTAAACCAAGTACGAACTCATTTGCTAAATCCCTTAAATGTTTCATATTTGACCAGAAAAACCCAAAGTTGCAGACCGATACTGCTTCGAAATGCTATCTCTCGTATTGGCTTTGGCTGGAAGTAAAGTTGGTCGATCATATCTGTCACAGCAGAGCAATTTGATATATGATCTAATCCAACTTCTTCATGTTGGAACGCCAAGAATTCAAAGACAAGTAAGTTTTCCTCTGATTTTCACCTTCCAGGTACTGACAGAATTATGTATCTGTAATTTTCTCAATTTAGGTGACACTTGTCATAAGGAAAATCCTATCTGAAATCAAGCCAGATGAATTTGGAAAGATTGTGCGATGCTACGAACCAAGAGGCAAGGAAATGAGTCCACGTCTTGGGATTTTAGACTTGCTCCTTGGAGTAGTTGCCAAAGCACTTTCCGTGAAAGCAAGGTCAACAAACAGCAGTGGTAGATCTCGAACGGCGAAACAGATTTGCATTAATGATGCCTTCCATGTGGATGAACTTCCATACTGGTACTGGTTTCTGCATGGAGAAGTTGAAGCTGCACTTGCGAACACGATTGTGAAGCTCATCAAAGACATGACTGAGGTATGATTTATTCCGAGAGCTGGCAATCGAATTTTTGTTAAATAATATTGTACCAGGTTTCGTATTGTGTTCTAGGGAGTTTTTCTAAAGGAATGGGAGACTGTAACCAAGAAGGCTATCGCAGATGCAGTGATGTACCTACCGACAATTCAAGTTTCCAATCGGGATATTGAAGCTTGTCTTAGCTCGCCTGAGTTCTGGATTTCTATTTCAGCACTTTGTGTGCTTCATCGTGATCATTCTGTTGAGTTGTCCTACCCCAATTTTAGTCATGGTGTTTTGGGACGTGTAAGTTGTTGACTCATTTTCACTATTCAATTCTAATTCAAATAGATGCCTAACGGTTCAAATATTTCTTCTGCTAGCCATGGTGTGGAAATCATGATGATGGGGAGACGGTTGCGGTCATGCAATGCACCACATGTGGTGATTTGTGTAATGATTGCGACCGAATTCTACATCTGCCCAAGTCGAAATGGAATCATGTGCGAAATGTTTGCAAAGAGGAAGAAGAGTCAATTGGTGTAGAACTTCATGAAGGTTGTGGAAGAATCAAGTTATTTTGGCTCATGGCATTGGCCGATTCATCAACGCTGAAGGTAGCAAAACAGAAAATATTGTTATCAGCCGAGTTTCAGTTCCCATTTCTCTTCTTCCATTTTGTGTACTGGATTCTGTAGTAAATATAATTTTTCTTGTTCCAGGCTTTAGTGGAATTCCGAAACGGTACGTCGAAAGGAACTGAGAGTGCGTTTACTCCGCTGCAAACTGTTGGAAACTGTCGCTTCTGCAACAAGACCGGAAATACGGGACCTTTGGCAGTTGGAAACATTTGCGGCGACTCGGAGTGTCAGGTCAGGAGTTTGAAGTTCATTTTGAATTGAGTAGTTGCATATTTCCTGTGTTGAACTTTGACTTTGCCACAGGAGTTTGGAAGAACAGCATGTGACCGAGTCCATCCTTGTGGACATCTCTGTGGCGGAGTCAAAGATGAAAAGAAGTGTCTGCCTTGTCTCCACACCTGTCCTGACATCACGGGAAAGAATAATCTAAAACAGGACGGAGAAGATATGTGCATGATTTGCTTCACAGATGCACTTGCCTTTGCTCCAGCAATAAAGGTCAGACTCTTTCCGTCATAGTCATAGGCTATGGTCAATGCTTCTGTATTGTAGCTGTAATTTACTCTATTGAATTGCAGTTGGAGTGCGACCACGTATTCCACTATCATTGTTGTCGTTCAATACTTGAGCGTAAATGGGCCGGCCCACGAATCACGTTCGCCTTTTCGTTGTGTCCCATTTGCAAGGTAAGGATTACGGTTCTCGCATTGATAGATACTGATGAAGAATTTGATTTGAGATGAGTTTGATCTTTGAAAATTCAATTAGGCTGAAATCAACAATGAGCATCTTCAGGACATCTTGGACCCAATACATGAACTCTATGTTGACGTACAAAGAAAGTCCCTTATGAGACTTGAGTACGAAGGCATGAGTCAAAGTGAGGCCATTGTTTCCCCGGGAGGTCGCTTCTTTCGTGACCCTGGGTCATTTGCCATGGATCGCTATGCCTACTACTTATGCTACAAGTGCAAAAAGGTAACAGAGTTCTCTTCTTGAAGTGTCTATTCACTGTTTTCGTGTAATATGCTTGAATGAAATAAACTGAAATGTATTCAGGCTTACTTTGGTGGCGACGCTCGATGCGACGTCGAAATCCAGCTTGAATTTGATCCTCAAGAGCTTGTTTGTGGAGGATGCAGCGATGTGACACAAGCTCAACTGTGCCCAAAGCATGGAACTGACTACCTGGAGTACAAATGTCGATACTGCTGCTCAGTTGCCGTGTTCTTCTGTTTTGGTACAACACACTTTTGTAATGGGTGTCACGATGACTTCCAGCGAATCACCACAATTCCAAAACCCCAGCTTCCGCATTGTCCAGCCGGTAAGGATTCTCAATGAAACTATTGAATTTCCTTCACAATTGTATTCTGTAATATTGCCTAACTTTAGGACCACGTTCCAAACAATTGGAGCTAGAAGAGTGTCCACTCCATGTTACACATCCTCCAACTGGAGAAGAATTTGCACTCGGATGCGGAGTTTGCCGAAACGCTCATACTTTCTAAATTCCAACTTCAAAATTGAAAGACAACTACTGAGTTCAGTGCTACTTACACCCAAATCTGAAATTCAGAAGAGTACCTACGATTAGTTAAATACTTTCCTAGAGTATTTTCTGTTCCGTTAGATCCCTTAGCAATAGGACGTTTACGGTAACTGTGTACCTGGAACCTGCGTGGTCTAAGGAATAGTGAAACAAAAGAAAATTATGATATCCTTCTTCGTAACTAATTTGTACAACCAAGCTGTTCTTACTTCTACTGTACGCTAAGGACTTTACAATTTTCTATCTATTGCACCGTTTCTGTACAGTAGCACCACAAAATGTAACACCCGTGCACTTTCACAGAGTACAATTTTGTATACTTTAATACGAGGGATTTTAAATGTGCAACGTGGTCTAGATTACTAACGCAATGTTTGTACTTGGAAGACTTGATATCTGCGTGAGTGACTTCAAAATTCAAATTACTAAAATTGAACTTGTGAACTCTATTTTTCAAATTCATGCTTTATCAGTGGTTAAAAATTGAGGCGAAAGTCAAGTGTCATTTAACTTCCATCCGATGTGCACACGATGTGCACGTTGCCGTATTTCAACGGCAAATAACGGCACAGTTAGTTCTCGTTCTGTGTTTTCAGTTTCTCAGTAGTAGTGTTTGCTAAATGTTCTTCCTGGGTGGTAAAAGACTGAGATGGAATATCAAACAACTAATAGCTTCATCATTGATCTCGTCGTCCGGTCGTCCGTGAGAGATCATGGTTATGGTGTAATACCATCACTTCAAGTCATCGTGTCAAGAATTAATGAAAAGAGTCAATATTCCATATTATTTATGTCCTAATAGTCTGAAAGATATATTACCAATTGATTAAATCCAATTCATATTATGCTATGCATCTCTGTTTGAAGCTAAGTGTATTTCAGGGCGGGAGAAGCGTGTATGTATAGTCCGTCGGGTAGTATCGCTACCTCCATATCAATTCAAGCACTAGACACGTCGGGGCTTGAGTATAAAATACACTTTATTCCAAGTTTATAGTAAATACATGATTGATTAGGAGCGAGAACCACTGAAGTTCCCATGAGACAGAAAGGTGATAAAAACCAAACAAGATAGAAGCTAAAATGTTCTAAAGGGAAAGCATAGATCCTTTTATAATATCTCTAGCCCAGCTATTTACTTGACATGCAGAGTGACACTTGACAGGAGGAGGGTGACCATATGGTTATTGCAGAGAAACTGGGAATTGCTTTCTTCACACATCGTTCCACACGTAGGAATAGGTTCCTTGCCATTCCGGAATCGCATCCGCAACTAAGGTACAGAGTGTACCCAGAAACGGAAGCCGTCTTGAGAAGTAGACAAGCAAGGTCATGAGGCGCTTCTTGGTGTAGCGATCGTAGAAGGGAGATCGAATCAGGTAGTAGAACAGTGCGTACGTTCTTCTTGTCAACTCAATCTTCTCTCGTGCCTTGAGACTGGTGGGCACTCCATGGAGCTGCAAGCTGGACATGTCCATTGCTAGACTTATGAGCCACGGCTTCCAAGAACTTCGACCCCAAACTCCAAGACCCACCAGATGAGACAATGGTCGCACTACGTGGATAATCTAGTTGGTAAAACCCACAGAATTAGAATCAAATTCACAGTTTACAGTTGTTAAATTAGTGTTGCTGTTGTAGATCAATTACCTCCGCCAAAAGTCGCAGTGGTGGCAAATCCTGAGGAGTAGATGTCAAGTTAGTAATTACAGGCAACTTCCAATTTCGAGTGGCGATCGATGGAGCTAAAGGAAACAATGTTGATTTTAGAATATCCTTCCAGGAATCAGGTTTCACTATAATATAAAAATGCGCTTACAGGCATGAATTTTTCGAACTACACGACCGGAATGTTTCAGAATAAAGACTAGATTTGGTGAAGCAATGGTTGGATCGAGAGCCTGGCTGTTACGTCGATCAAATGGCTGCAAGGCGGGGCTTTCAATCATACCGCCCTTGAAGTAGAACAAGAGGGCTCCTCTCAGAATAGTCCTGGGAATTATTGGAAAATCAATGCAAGTGTTCGAATTGTTTGAAATAGAAACTCTGATGTTGCAATCTAAAATCTAAACTAAGGTTAAAAGTGACTTACTTGACTATCTGAACGACCACAATGACCACCCATCGTCCAGCTTCTCCCCAAACTGACCGTGCACTGACTTCCAGAAATACCTCAAAGTATTCCAGCGTCGTGAGGATTACCTTGATACGCCGAACCTCCTTCTGACCAATGAGACGATCCCGACTATTGTTAGCTCTTCCATTATTCGTCAAAGTGCTCCTCGTGTAATTTACTCGTCCTGCCGTACGTCTTTCTGCCTCAGCTTTGAAGAGACAATCATGCCAAAAGGCAAGAAGGTTTGACGAGCAGTACAAAAGCTCAGGTAGTATATTCGAATCCTTGAACCTGCCATGGAGCAGGTACGAGAGGATATTCAGTGACACTTCAATGTTGGACGCTCGACTAGGATTCTTCTTGATCCATTCTGTGTACGTATGATGCACACTACTAGATGTCTCTTTAAGCACATTTAAAAGCAGACGCATCTGATCCATCTCCAAATCTTCAAAACTGTTGATCAATCAAAAAATACTCATTAGTTTACTCCAGAAAAGGAACAGGCAGTGGTAACAGCAAGTGACATGGCAGCAGTGGTCAGTGAAACCTGATCTTTGACTTTTTTTAGCGTGTTTATTCTGCTAATAATAACATAGGGGAGCACCTTGTTCGGCATAGTAGGCAACTTATGAAAGAACACCAGGCACCAGCAGACATGTTGGAGCATGACACATTTACGGTCAACTACTTGGCCTTGGCCACAAAAGCTAGAGGTTTTCCATTTTGTCCTTTGTATGCATGCTGGCTATTCCATATTCCTAGTCGGCATGTCGGGACTAGGCCCGCACTCGACTCCTACTCGTCGCTATAGTAATGGCAATTTTAAGCGGGTATGTAGCTGCGCGCACGTCCTGCCTGCAAATATCCCGGAAGAAATTAAACATGCCTTCGTTAACCGGAACGTTGTTGAGTGTCCCAGCAAGTCGAATTTGCACATATTGTGAGCAGTATCAGATATCAACCTACAACTAGTCTTCAGGGTGAGAGAATACACCTATGACCTACATAGTTTGTTTTGTACAACCTGCGTTATGTTTAATTTCAACTCAACAATACAACTTGACTACATTGTACAATAAATGACGAAGCCTTTGCTACATACCGTATACATTGTAGTACATACCGTAGTACATAGTACATAGTACGATTATGCTCCCTCACCTGACACCTGACGCTGACAGCGATGTCAAGAATGGTTCAGGGCAGGAGGGATCGTCCCGCGTCCACCGTGTATGCGACTTCATTTAAATACATATAAAAGAACGTGCAATATTTAAGAAAGTTTTTACCTTATTTAACTTTGGATATCAGTCAGTCTGTGGTTTGTTGGTTGTTTTAATTTAACTGTATCGTGTACTATTCTCGATTCGAGGTGAAATTGTCGTCTTGTCTGTCGTGTTTTATTTTGTATGTATTGTAATTACCCGATATAAGTTGTGGAGTATCCGTACTTTGTCTGTATTTCCTTTTCACCTTGTAATTTCTATTCGGCCTCCGCTCCCGGGTGCCGCCGGGTTTCTCGGTCTCTTGTTTGTTTGTCAGGAAATTCTATGTAGAAAACTGGAACGTGAAACTGAATACAGAATAAAACTCGGTTTTGCTTTATGGCGGCAAATCTTTCTTGGCAAAACTCACGTGATCTGAGATTTAACTTCTTGTGCTATTTAGTGGCGTCTTTCTTGTTCATGGTATGAAATGAAACTGCATACAAATTACAAGCATCAATACAAGTATATTCAAGATTATTTGACTTTTCTTATAAGGTTAGGCCATACTCGGGATTTGAGTTTGTTGACGTGAGTTTTGCTCTTT
>JAQFYU010001377.1:0-15127 GCA_034694905.1 Ceratophysella granulata
ACGCAACTTAGTTGTGATTAAATTGGGCAAATAGAAGGTAGAAGGTTCAATTAGCCATAATATCAAAGCAAAAACCCTTTTATAACAAAGTTACAAATTGCTAAAACTTAAGTTTAGATAAAGGTCTTAGCAAAAACAAAATTGTAAAAATGTGCAACCTATGTGGCATAGACTCAATTTCTTTTTTGTTTTATTTGAATTCATCAACGATAAGGAATTAAGAAGTACTTGAGATATAAATGGGATCCGTATCATTAAGACCAAAAACCAGAATGATATTCAAATCAATATAGACATGTCAATTCCTACATACATATAATAACCTTCACTAACCTAAAACCTAACGGTAAATTATTTCGCTCGATTTAGGAGAACCTAACCTAATACTTTATAATGATGTGACGCTTTTAAGGACATGCGACGCATAAATTTTACTACTGGAATAGCCAAATTAGGGAATAACCGGGAAATATCATCTACCAACAATTACAAAAAAGGTTCCGTAGTATACCAAGTTAATCAATCTAGAAATATCCGGTTTTGAAAACAAATCTTATCAGCGTGCTTCCTACATAATTTCTCAGAAAGTGAATTGCATGACTTTGATGCAATATTTTCGACCTGTAAAATCGATAAGGGCTTGATATCAAAGAAGCAATAAAATATTGGTTATGAGGTATGAACACTGGTATGAAATGGGCGAACCAGGTAAACCGTATCGGATAAAATGGACAGATAAAGATAAAAGGGTGATTGTATGTATAACATGAACAGGCTCGCTCCAGCTACCCGTTTCAACTTAAAGGTTCTCATTCACAAACCTGTAATTACACGTTTTCTACATGTTGTATTGTAATTAATGACATTCCTTAAACATCCCATACCTACTATAAATTACTATTACGATTATTGTTACGATAATGGTATGAATAGCCCACAACTCGTATCTTTGCACTGTATATGTAAAATCCAATTGTTGCAAACCCAGGCGGATTTGATTTACAATCTCAAAATTCTAAAGTTACATTCTAGTAAAGTTCAACAAGGAAAACAGTGGGCAAGTTCTTGAACATAACAATTAAGAACCAACAATTCGTGTGATCTCATGTGTGTGTGTGTGTGTGTGTGTTTACATTTATATTAATTGCCTTGTTCCGAACGCCTAATGACCACATTTGGATGAACCTACTGAGCAACGCCTCAAAGAAACCGACCATGTACTCTACTCACTTGTACCGTGTTGCCGTCAAGGCGTTAAACGAACCATTTATGTCATACATAAAATAAATCTTGGCATATGCCCCTTGCTCTCAGAAATGGATGTAAAATGGTACATGTCCATTCCAGCAATAAGAAAGTACAATTCCCTTCCGTGGTACCTACGTGGCCTGGCCTATTCTGTTGGTGCATAATGCATATTGGTGTGTGGGTAGTAGATTGGCCTTGCCACTTTGATGAATGTAATGACCGAGAATATTAGGAGTTTTATGTTCTGGGCAAGGCATTCATTAAGAGATCCAGGCCAGGTAATAGCAGTGATACAGCCTAATGTAATTTCTTGCTTACAAACAGAAGATTTTCTTTAGAAGAGAATTAGGCCGACAATTAGACAAAAGGAGTCGAATGTTTGTAGATAAATGAATTCAAAAATGTTTGCGTGACAGTTTCCTATTTCCAATTCAGCTCCTGTATTGAAAAGCCTTGATTCTGGAGTGGAAACTGACACGCATCTCTGGGGAACACAATCAAGTTTCCTTTTTTGCTACCCCAAAGTGCCTATTTAATTGATTGACTATGTGGTAAAGGCCGTGTAATTATGGGATCCGCCACTCACTTCGCAGCTTGTTAGCTTTGTGTCTTTAACAAGGCATGAAATGTAATTGGCGGATCCTTTACTTCATTTGAAAATTAGTTTGAGTTTTGAGTGAATAACATTATTTATGGGTGTTTAACATGCCTTTTCGACTGGCCATTGCATGTCGTCGTCGTTGGTTGAAAATTCTGATTTTGTTTACTGGGTTAAATCGATGCATTTCAGTATTTAGGATATAATATTGATTATGCATGGAAATATCGGTCAATAGAATATTTTGAAATGGCCGCCCTATGGTAAATTTTCAATTTTTGTGTTTGTTTAAGTCATCGCGTTGAATATTCAGCATTTCAGCACGAGAGTTTTATAAAAATTGAATCAAAATATGAAACATTAGAAAATAAAATGAGGAATGGCCGGTACTAGTAAACGAGAAAGTGGTAAATCCAGTTTTCTACATTTCGGTTAACGCTCAGCTTGGCCTAGCCCTAACTCGTAATGCACCTTCTTCCTCATAAAATGGAGGCATGTCCACAAAAAACACGGAGATGCTGAACGGGAAAGATGGAATTTGTTCTGAAGAGGACTATAGACTCTGATGATGACACTCGTGAACTGGAAAAATGACAAGTTTTCAATTTGGGAACTGAAAGTCTTAAGATGACATCTGAGTCGTAGACACATTTACTATCTTTTATACCGAGTAGTAGAGCATGTTAAAGGCATAATAAATACTAGTTCTGTCTAAATACGTATACACTCGTTTTATTCCTGTAGGTGCATATGCGAATACTCTGTCTGTCTGTCCGTCCAATAAGTTTTAGCCAGGAAAACATGTTTTTCGCTCCAATTTTTAGATTTGAGTAAAGACACTGGACATATTCAGGAATTTTCAAATTATATGCCTCTTAGGTATTTTGTACATATAAAAAAAAACACAGAAATGAATCAACATCCATTTCTTATGTATTTCAATACATAGAAAAGTCAAAACTGGAATCTTGCGTATTTTGGCCTGCAGCTGCCATGACCCAGCTTTCCCCATGAACAGAGATGTTGAATTGTGAGAAAGGAAAAGTGATGTGATGACTGAGGAAGATAGTCCCGTGGGATTTCGGAGATGGAATTATAGAGAAGAGAAGAGATGGAACGAAGGCTCATTCATGCACAAAATACAATTTTTATTACAGAACCCGGTCCTGGTCTCGTTTCAAGCTCGTACTGAACATCCGAGTCATAACTGAGGACGCGGAGCATTAATAATTTACTTCCCTTGATGGTTCTTCCATTAAAAGACAAAAAAATACTTTAGCCGATCAATCTATTCCATTTATATTTTAGGAAGCTATGTCGAATTTCTGGATATTTCAGGCAGTTCAGGTCACATGTGGCACAAGGCACTTCAGAAGCCTTCAGTTCTCTATCGGTCGGAACATATGGAATTCTCCATGTTTCAGGTTGAGGTAGAACTAATGCATGCAACGCGATACGAACTGAAATTATTTTATATTCATTTTGAAAGGCCTTCCTTCCCTTATGGAACATTCCTGGTCCCTCTGGTCGCCTTTCACTTATGGCTTATCATTAAATTCTACGCCAGGTAAATGGTAGAATTCAAGAGACATCAAATATTAATGTCAAGTTATCAGTTTTTTCACGGGTTTAGAGAATAAGCTAAAATAATTTAACATTGAAAGCGGACAGATTAAATATAAAACATACGAGTTTAAGTGATACATAGATGGGTAAAAGAATCAGTTTTGAATTTTAAATTGAATAATCTTTGCTAACAGGAATATATTTGGATTTTGTCTTGGATGGTGAAAATTTATTCCTGAACATTTTAATTACAACACTTGCCTATAGTATAACGGTTTCAGCAAGTCCTCAAGATCAACATGGCGTGTCCAAGCGCTGTAGTTGTGTCCAATGCTAAACTCCAAAAAGTCCATATTACCCTTACCCAAATGCTTCATGGCATTTATAAATTAAGATTTTTTAAAACAAATTTATTTGACTAAAAATTTGGATGCAATTTATACATTTGTAATTCTTAGTTTGAAAATCTGAAATAAAATACAATTGTAGTATTCTAGTATTAAACCGAAAGGCTAATAATTCAAATTGAATTCGAGGGTTGTTTCATAAATATCTGGTCATTTACACTAGAATTTTTAATTTGTATTTTCCGGCTTTCAGATTTAGGACAAATTACAAAAATTCTATAAATACTTATCTGTGAAAACGAATACCCAATACCCATCTATGTTGTTTCCACCAGTAGTACACGGTAGTCGGCAGTATGGGTTCAGCTAATGCGCACGGTATACCCGAATTCGTAATCTACGCCTTTCGTTATTTATAAGGGGTTGACTTTCAAAAAGATCTTTGTTACGAATACTCGTAGGTAAAATTATGCGTCACCCTTTTCAATTTTCGTTTCATAACTTATGCGTCTGCTTCTGCTTCTTCACATGGTTCTTCACATTTCTCATTTTCCAGGGATTACCAGTTACCAGGCATTTTCCCCGTTTCCCATAGAAATGAAATAACTGAGAGAGCTGACTGAGATGAAAATGGAGATTTAAATTGGGAAGCATATATGTATACCCACGTTACTGTAGCTTAGCCTCTGTCAAAAGATCAACTTATCATTTTGAAAAAATCCAAGACGACCTGACATGCTTCTTCTGACAAGTCATATCCTATGCTTAGTCTAATGGGAAAATGCTCCAAGCCAAAAGTCCAAAGTTCCAAGTTTTTAACATTTAGGAACTCCATTGTATATTACATGCAATACAAGGTAACTAGCTCATGATGGTCCACTTCATTTCAATTACAGTGATGCATGAAAAAAGAAAAGTCCAACTTTCCCGGGAACGTTTGTGTGTTTCCACATATAGAATGGTCAAAAGCTTATTTTTTATTTTTACATGCGAAGCCCCAGAACCTTTCCTTTTACCCACATTTTTCTTAAACTGCGAGGATTGGTTTTTTCTTGAGTTGTTCGTCTTGCCTGTGGTCCATCCCTTTTCCCAGTTATTGTTCCATCTTGTTGGGCTATCCTCCGGGGTGAGTGAGTGCAAGGTAATCGTGAGTAAGGCACTCAACCGCCTCACGAAGAAGGTAAGGTCCACCATAAAACGTACATTTTACCATGTTAAGAACCCGTCCCCTCCTCCACACACCAAGTCCCTACAAAATACTTCATTTTCTTCAAATGTATTGTAAATTAAAACCTCAGTTCAGGTCTGAAGCTGCTCAGGATTAGTCCTACTTACTCCGGTTCTATCCGATTAAGACAGTATTAACATAATTCAGCTTATTGCTTATTGACCAAGGTTAGTGATACGTGTAATCCGACACTTGTTGCAGATTAGCTCAAACATCATCGTATCTCCAGTATCAAAGTCAAGATTTTTGATCAGGCTTTAGAATTAACGATTTACCGGTGTTCCAAGCAATTTAAGGACTAGAATTTCACAAATTTCGCCTAAACCACTTCAGAATTGCAAAGTAATTTGCGTCTACTGCAATTCAGCTGAAGAAATTGTGGCTGGAATTAATAAGCCTAATAACTTTCCCTGGTTTCAGTGTGTGAATTGAAGATCGGAAGTTGAACTGAGGAAGGAAGCTCTGTGGTCAAGCCTTGGTTTAGTTCTTGTGAACTCAGTTCCTGCCTGGAAGTCCGTGTGTAGCATTAGCTACATTTTACACCGTGGGATTCGGAAGTGTTGAAGCTGGCGGAGCAGAACGTCCAACGGCCGGTCGGGGTCAGCGTGGATATCTCACGCTCATACCCACCACCGTGTCATCCTCACTTCCTCCCACCCTCCTCATTCCCCAGTCCACCTGACTCAAGAGAATCTCTGTCTCCATCAGAAGTTACCGAAACAACGGCTGCTCCACCCAGCCGGGTGGCTACATCAAGCCCAGTTTCTGGAACAAGCGTATTTGCTGGACCGAGTGAATTTGCTGCTACCGAACCAAGCGGAGTTATTGGGTCAAACAGATTTACTGGACATAGTGGGTTTACCATTAGCGGACCAAGCGGTGTTGCCGGACCTAGTGGATTTCCTGTTGCTGGACCAAGCGGTGTTTCAGGATATCCAGCCATGGCTTATCTCAGAACAACTTACCCCGGTATGAACATGAACGGAATTGGATTCGGCATGGGACTACCACTCAATCCGATCATGGACCCAGCTACGAACGGAGGATATCCTGGAATGGAAATGGGTAAGTGGCTTCCCAATGAGAATTTTAAGCTGTGTTTTACTTCTTTTCAATTGGCAGGATCTTTTCATAGATATTTAAGGTCATAGGAAGTGGGGCGGGTTTCATATGGGCATGTTTCTATTTAATTTAATGCAAAATGTGTGGACAGATCGAGTAACTGAAAAAATTTGAAAAAGATGAAAACAGAGAATGGCGTCAAATACATAGTTAAATATTTATTTTAAGCCGTAAAACTGTGATTTAACACGTGAAACTTGATTTTTTATCAAGGTACCAGGTCTTTTATTCAACTATAGGGAACCTATCTGATCCAATTTAAGTATTTTAACGGCTCTTAGGTTAGGTTAGGTTTGGCAAATTTGTTGGTAATTTCAGAATTTTTCGAAATTCCCTATACAAAATAGCCTCGGGCGGTTTAGTTTAGCCAAGCAAATTAATTCGATATACGTAAAGATTCTGTGTTTAGGTCATCTTAGCTTTAAGTTTAAATATTTTTACAATATTCTAAATTTTTGGGGAACTTTTCGGCATTTGTTTTTCACCATCTGGTATATTCAATCAAGCTTCATACCATGATATGTAGGAACTCATTTGTTTCAATTTTACAGTGGACGACTTGGTTGTTGTTTTAGAATGTGTAGTCTTTTGACACGTACACCTTTTACCATAAAAAAGTTTCAAGATGAGAGAGGAGCTATTCAGACGACTAAAGAATTCAAGGCCTTCAAGGCATTTAGTAGTAGTATTAGACTATATCGCTAAATCTCAGGGAAAGCGTCGAAAGAGACCCTTAAGTCCCTGGATAAGCCCTTAAACACCTTTTGTTCCTTCCTAAATGTGTTTCATATTCCATGTTTCATGTCCCCTTCCCCTGTGCGAGAAGTCTCTTTCTCGAGTGTCTTTTGGGCTTTTATCTATGTAGCATGCATTTCATTTCAACTGTGTTTTTTGAGGAGCATTTAGTGGTCTGGTCATGTTGAATGTCGAACATGGCAATTAGGGAGGAAGAGAGTTTGTAGTTTGGTGAAGGGAGACCCTGCTGTTCCCGAACCTTTTGTTTTGCTCGTGTCGAGCGGATAAATCGTGGTCAACGTCTTTTACCTTTTCAAATGAAATATTGTAGCTTGTGGGCATAGGCTGATCTTTCGCTTGGTTGATTTCTACTTTTATTTGTCAGATAATAAAATATGGCTCTACGTGTTGTGTGTAGGTTTGGGTTGATGGATAGTGTGATTGTCGCTAATGAGGCTTACTGGATGATGGGTTCTTGTTTGTTGTTTTTGAAGGTGGGCCGAATACAAGAAAACAGAGACGGGAGCGAACGACCTTCTCTCGAGCTCAATTGGACATCCTGGAGTCACTCTTTGCCAAAACACGTTATCCGGATATTTTCATGCGGGAGGAAACTGCACTCAAAATTAACTTGCCAGAGTCTCGTGTTCAGGTAAGAAACGCCATTTTCTTCCTTTTCAGCTTTTTATTATACATAGGTGGACTGTCATTGTAATCTCGTATCTCATATGCATTCACAGTACACATACAATGTAATTAAGTCCGTGAGATTTTAACCTTCGAGTGTGCTCTGGGCTATAGGGACATGCCTAACTTTGACGTAAAATTACGAACTTTGAGAGTCATATTATTGGTCAAGGGATATGCACGCTTTACTATGCTGCAGAAACACGGCAAGTGGGCGGGGCCTCCTACTCCTTACTATGCGCTATGTGCTTCTCCCAATGCTGCATGGAGCTAAATTGTTCAGGCAGGAGCAATATATAGGAGAAGCACATACCGCATAATGTAGGGAGTATCGGCATCTGTATGTATATTGTGAAATGAGGGAAGTAGAAAGCCAGCTCACTTGCCGTGTTTCTGGAGCATAGTAAAGCGTGCAAATCCCATAGCCAAAAATATGACTCTCAAAGTTCGGAATTTTACGTCAAAGCTTGTTATGCCCCTATTACCCACAGCAAACGCGCTAGTTAAAATCTCAGGGTGTTTGATTACATTGTACAGGTTTTCATGCCCGGTTATACGAAAAGTGAACGTTACCTTGACTCAAATGCATATTTTTTGAAAATCTACATCTTCGAAGGATCTGAGAATTTGAATTCAGTTTATTGCATCATGATTCCATAAATAATTAGGCTTGACGTATTCCAGAACTGAATATCCGCATAATGCAGGTTTTAGGTTGCAATATTTTGTGGTCACGCCCACAGGGCATAAAACCTAAACCAACTTAATCAAAATTAATTTAACATCACAATTTACAAAATGTATCCGCTCACATTGACAATTACTTACCAAACCTAACGAAATAGAAATTAGTCATTTTGCGGTGAAATTAAGTTGTTTTGGTTGAAAGTAAAGTCATGGACAGTGAATATATTTAGCGGTGGAATGGAAATTGAATATATTTACGGCAAAACTAATACAAACCCACTTTCATGAACAATTTTTAGTTTTCAAAATTGAAATTATAACAAAATACTTTAATTAACGGAGATTAGTATTAGTAAAGGATATAATCTTTAAAATGTATTTTGAAATGACAATTTGTTTTTTGAAACATAAAATACTTAGAATAATTCAAAAGCCTAAAATAAATTCGCATGCGGATGTTTAATTTAAATCGGCTTTCCAAAATCTTAATTCCAAATCTTGCATATTTGACCACTGGGCAACTTGAGATCCATGCTTAGGAGAAAAGAGTCAATTTCATGAAAACAAAATTCTGTTAACATTATTATTCACTCAACTGAAAAAGTACATTAAAAGCGAGTAAAACCAGTACAGTACCTATGTACATCAAGCCCACTCGGGTTATTCCTGCAACTGATGTTGTACGTCTCTGATTCGGAGTTGAAAGTGTGGAGAGAAAGTTTTGGACTAATGTTATTTCAAGGCAGAGTGCGAGGGAGTATCTGGAAGAGCACTAACAATAACGTATAATGCAGTGCAAGGCTTTTTTCGAGCCATTTCAAATGATGGGATGGTGGAGGAAGAGCTGGGGGAAAGAGGCTCTAAAAAGTTTGTTCTGTATCGTGGAAAGTAGATATGAGGAGACAGGCTTGGAATTTAATCCGTCACAACACATGGAAACCCATTTGAGGGAGTGTTTCTCTACTCCTGCTTTCAACCAGTTACTATAGTAACTCTTTTTTGGCTAAAAGTTTCATTTCTCCTAGGGAGAAAGTGGAGAAAGTGAAAGAAGAACCTCTTCCTCTCAAATATTGAGTTTAGCCCAGACCAGAACATAGCTCTCCATGTATGTGTTGTATATTGTATATTGCAAAATATCCTTCATACTCTGAGTTTGAATATTAGAAAGTACCATATACCATAAACCATAAGCATACATTCAGTATGCAGGCTGTGCTGAAAGGGTCCATTTTATGGTTGGTTGCAACTTGTCAATGGAGTTGGTTACGGTTGACGGAAGCATTTCGATATGGTTAGGATAGGGACTATGATTTTCTATAGCCTTTCCTTTCTGCATCACATAGCATAATGTGAATAGTTACTGTATTTTTAATAATGAATCCTTTTAAATATGGCCGCCATTTTGAAATTTCTGTTAGCCCAAGATCGGGGATTTGAAATTTGAAATGGCTTTGATTTTCTCTCACCGCGAATAATACGATTCTTACCGCAAAATTAAATCGCAACAAGGCAAAACCAAACCTAACCTAACCTAGTACAATTTAACAGGACAGTTCACCCAAGCCTTCCCTTGGCGCTTACCCTACTTAACATACCAAAATGAACGTTAATCGTTTCGCGGCAAATGTAAGTTAATTTGCGGGGAAAGTAAGTTTATTTTTCGATGAGCCAACTCGTTCAAAATCATAAAAATCCACTTTATTTACATCCAAATAATTTCGATGGTTGCATAAAATTAAGAACATTCCAGCACATTAAAACCACAGATGCCAAAATCCGCCACTTGTAAAAATTCAAGGTGCCAAAACTTCATATGAAAACACTGAAACCCCCTATGTTTTGCATGTCGTAAATCTATTCTACTTGTTTCTGTGTTTTGACACGAGAAATTTCACCAGTTTTGACATCTGCAGTTTTGATATCCGGGTGTAAACTAAATCCTGAATGGAGCATCATCTATGCAGTGAACCAGAAGTCGCTTATGTTGGTTAAATTACAATGCTTTTTGTGCTTGTAAAGTTTAAGAACCTAATTTTGTTTCTAGGTTTGGTTCAAGAACCGTCGTGCCAAAGTCCGTACACAAGCCCAACAGCAGAAGACAGAGTCAGCCGAGGTGGCTAAACGGGGTCGAGTTGCCAGAACAGCCCGGACTTGCACAGCTACCTCCGCCACTGCTCAGTCTCAAGAAACCCCAAATGTGAGTACAGTAGCTTCTCCAGTGTCCAACCAACAGAGTCATGGCCCTGACAATCACCAGAATCTCTCCGGAAATACTCCAAACATGATGGTCATTCCGCCCAGGGCCACAACGTCCGTTTCCCCACAACAACAAACGTACACCCGAGTGCATCCACCTCAACAGTCCCTCTCTCCAGCCACGACCAGCCCAGACAACTCGTCCCCAAGTGACTCACCCGCTCACACCTCTGCCACTACCTACGGTCACAACCATAATCAGTACAGTCCTCCAACGGTCATGGATCCTCACAACTTTGCCTCAGTCACGTCAGCCACTGCCGGTTTTGCATGGCACGCACCCATCTCGGACTTCCAACGTAACTCCCCAATGGGCTACGCCACAGGGGCCTACCGGAACGGAGCTGCCTACCCACAGAGCTATGCACCAAACCCTTACTACACGAACATGAACATGAGTGACTACTTCAACCCACCTCATCCCCATCACCATGCTGCTCAGTTCGGACACCAGATGGCTCAGATGGGACATCCCTATGCTGCTGCTGCTGCTATGCAGGGATCTCATCATGGACATCACAACTTCACAGCTCGTGCCGCTGGGGAGTCCATGGAGACCTATGGGGCTCAGGTCAGGTCCGACTATCAGGTTCTTTAAGGTACTTGACCCGTGGACCAGTTCAGGCAATTTTTCATAAGCCATTTTGAATAATTGCCTCAGTTACCTCCTACAAAGATTCAAGTTTTGTATTTATTTGCTAATTTGTGCAATATTTTATATACTTCAATTCGCTAAAGAAACTACTCCTGCAATATTTAAGTTCTAGCGTACACATTTACGTACATACTCTTAACCCACGCTAGAAATCTCTGGTTCATTTGAGTGACTGCATATCCCGCATGTCTAGGAATCTTAGTTTTTTGTCCTTTTACTACTTATTTGCGCAATATTTGATATTTAAATTGGCGCAAAATTTGTTCATTCAAACACCGCCATATACTTAAGTTCTAGGTTAGACACAACAAAACTACTATTGGTATCCATCGTGCGTTTTCTAAATTCACGTTAAATTTCTATATTTTTTTTTGTTCAGAAAGAATTTTGCGCATTGCGTCATGCTGCGTCATTATATTCAACTTATGTATTGTGTATTGCTAATTTGTGCAATATTCTGTATTTATAACCGTCGAAGAATTTGCGCATACAAAAATAACCTAGAATTTAAGATTTAGCGTAAGTCCACAACTACTATCTAATGGTGCGTATTTGTACAGCCAGTTTTTTTTTCGTCGAGATTTCTTGTATCGTGTATACGTAATTCAATATATTCTGCACCCATTTTTATATTCTGTGTAATAATGTTAAAATTGACGATGAACCTGCTCATTCAAAAAGCAGCCAAATATTTATGTTCTAGCGTTTTCAGAATTACTCGATCATGAGTATATTCCATGCTAACTAATTTCTTCCTGTAAAGCAACTGCACAGTAAAAACTACTGAATTCACTGCATTTATAACTTTACAATTTATAATTAATCAGCAATTAGTTTACCTGGAGCAACTCATTGCGCAGTTGTAATACTGATGAATTCAATTTATTCATTTATAAACATTTTAAACTCAAAAATTTAAAAAATCAAAAAAATAATTGCTCTAAAAGTACTTTGCCTGCAGCCACATGCACAGTCGCAAATGTACTAACTTAATTTTATTTTGATCCCATTTTTCTACTTTATTATCAATAAATGCAAATAGAGTTTCTAAAACTGAAAACTAGATTCCCTGTAACTAAACTACTCGACAGGCAGGAGCTATACGCTATTACTCGTAAGTCTCGTAATTGTACATGTACAAGCAAATAATGCAAACAATGAGCTTATAATATATACGTATAAATAAATACTTATATCTTAGATGTAGGATGGTATACTGCGTATACACTAATTAAATTGTAAATTATACAATTAGTTAAGGTCTTTACACAATTTTATATCGTGTGTGGTACTATTATTTTTCGATTGGTTTCTTGTGTTTGAATATTAATGTAAATTATTTAGTCTTACACACAAATATTTGTGCAAGTTCATCGAGAAATCGCTATCACTCACTAACATTAAGCTTTATGCTATTATGTTCCTGGAGTACATTGAACTAAATTAAGATACAAGCGTACAATGTGTTTATTTATTATTAAAATATTATATTCTGCTTTACATCAATAAAATCAGTGGTTGACCACACTCGGGTTTTGGCTCTATTTATGTTTTTTATTGGGTTCCGCCGTTACCGCAGCCGCCACTAAGCAAGCAAAGCATCCTTTCATTTTAAGGTTATTAAATTTTGTGTAAGCAAGCCAACCAGCCACTTCATTCACGGTAGACATGATACTACTGCAGCTTGAAGATTATTACAAGTTACAAGGCAATAATGCATGCAAACTACTGCAGCAGCAGCAGGTTTGAACAGAGTCACTGAGCTGGACATAATGGGAAAGTTATGAATATTTGAGACGACTTGTCGATTGAAGGCAGAGAATAAAGCATTTTTTTTTGTTTAGAAGTTGTGGCATCCAAAAGGCAAATAGAGAGGTTGAATAGGCTCCCATCTCCGTATTGTGTACACAAATGCTTTATTATTAGAATCGGGAAGTCAAGAACAGCAGGAGATCCTCATATTGTTGAGTGCTCTACATCTACCAAGCTTGCTATTCACTAAAAAGGTTATTAATGTAAAATATGAATATTCTACCTACCCAAGAGGTCAGTGAACAGTCATTCGAATTCTACGTGACCCAAATTGAAGCAAATGCATAGCATACTACATATATATGTACAACAGAAAGCAGGAAGTTCATTTAAGGGTTTGAAAGAGGATGAAGTGGACACTTGGCCCAAACTCTGTGTTTTTTACCACAAACCCTTTTTTTAAGGTTGTCCCTTATTTTTGCATTTTGACGGCGACGTTGACCACTTGTTCGAGTAAAGGTTCAATATTCTATTGAATTTGAGACTGAGACTGAGGTTCGGCTGGCTTAACGAGTAAGTACTTTGTATGTGTATAAAATGAACTATATAGCCATGATCCGCTGTACAAAGAGAAGCGCGTTTATAGCCGTGAAATGAATGGAAAGCTTCACTTTGACGGTATGACGCATTTTAAAAATGATATTAGGTACTTTCAAAATTAGAATTTTAACGCTTATTTTCGGGCTTCAAACATGAGCTAGTTTTTTATTTCACTTTGTTAGCATGAACTTGAGTGCACTAATAATGGCGTGTTCACGGAACAAGGCAAGGATATCATTCTTGGCATACGAAAACAAAAAAAGCATTAAAAGGCGGTATGTGATATGTAGTGTATATCCCATATACTTGGAATAAAACAATCAGTATTTTTCTGGTTTTGATGTATTCATAGAAAATTGGCCAATAATAGTGTTATTCAAGTTCAAATATTTTAATTAAACAGTCTACACGCATGTAATCCTCTATGTAGAAATCAAAACTCAAGCGCTGAACTCCCAATTTGAGTCCGCAATCAAAGTACAAGTCAGTTTAGCAAAAGTGAGCAAAACAAGCATTCAATTCACAATTTGTATCAAATCAAAAGTTAGTTCTGAAAAATTCGGTACTCAAAATCTTAGTAATTTTTCTTTAAGTTAACGAATTGAATAGAATCTTAAATCATCTGCGCAAAAGTCAAAGCAATACGTAAATTTCGCACACTACATTCAAACTCTGCATCAAGTTGCATATAATCATTCAAATTATTTTTTCAATAATTGGCCCAATTAAATATATTTGTATTGGAATGATTTCAATAAAAATAATAGCATTGAATTAAAATTTTGCAGAAAATTGCAATAAATAATGTAATTAATTTACAAGAAATACCACATTAAATTTCATAAGCTGCTAAATTCCCAGTTCACAGCTCATTTTAAGTAAAAATTAGCACACAAGTTGTAAACGTTAAATACAGCATTTCAAGTTGGAGCTTTACAGCCCACAACCATATAAATTGAGAATTGAAGAAAATGGCTACTGTGGAAAGGTGACGACGATTGACGCTTTACTGCGTGGTGGAGACGAGTGGACAAGTGCATGGATTCCCATGCGAGCACTTTACAATCTGTGCCTGGAAAGTCGAGCCGTTTGAAAAATTGTCAAGTTTCAGTCATACAAGAGGCAAAGGCAACCGCGACAATTCCCTTCTGCCTCAGCCTAAAAATCGTCGGATAGACGAGGGTTGAATTTGATTCTATTCTGTACAAAGAGAATGAAATGGAACGGAGCTTAAGTACACATCGAGTCGTTCATTCAAGAAGAATCGACATTCGTAGTGTGAACAAAAGTTTGAGTCTTCAGGCCTGACTTGAGCGAGTCTGAATTACTACATTGAGATTGAGAGTATAGCCCGAATCCAAGGCTTTGTTAGCATAGGCTTCTTATGCCTGCATTATATAACGAACGGATTTATTTGGAGTGAAAACAAATGGCAAAAAAAAAATCCGAACCAAACCTCAGAGAGTGAAAACTCCCATTAAAAATCATTTGAGAGTAAAAACAGAACAAGTGTGAAGATTCCAGGCTTTTCACTTGTGTTAGGCACATCTGGGAGGTTCACACGTAAACCCAGATTTTAGATCACAGTTTCAATGTCAATCTATTCCTCAACTTTCTCCGTAAAGAAAATCTATGAACAATTCGAC
>JAQFYU010001378.1:0-15124 GCA_034694905.1 Ceratophysella granulata
TTATTTACGTATTTACTACATAGGATGACGTCTTCCTAGAGATCCAAGGCTAATTCATTTAGCAAATCAATATTTACCACCCGCAGGATCACATCCGGCAAATGTTACCTAACAAACAGAAAACAGAAGCTGCGTGGTTGGTGACTGGTGACTGACTGGTGACTGGTGACTAAACAGGAATTGCAATTTATAGTTACAGAATTTGCAGAGTTGTTCTAATATTCATTTGCATAGAAGGAAGTGTGTTGTGCAGGTGCAGATTTGAATACACAGGCTGACGTTCAGTTGCATTTTGTCGAAAACACGCCAATTCTGCATAAACCTTCAGAGGAGTCCATCGCAGTTCAGTGGAAAATGAAACAGGAATTACGTGATTTAAATTTAACAACAAGTCTGCGCCATTTAAACTTGCAATTACAATGTTAATTACACATGCATATACAAAGATCTACACGGAGAATTCACCTGAATTAACTTAAACGTGCGTGCTGTGTCAAAATGTGTGTGACAATATGGGCTATTATTGCACTAATAACTCTGATATTCAATTTCGGTTCTTCGACGTATCTCAGCACAAAAACAGGACACGCAGATTCTTCGAGCAAAAAATGTACTTGAGCATTTATATCACAGAAATCAAAGAAATGGACAATTTAATAAATTTCAATGTGCTCATTTTTGTAAACAGATTGTGCGCTAACAGCTGGAGAAGCTGAGCAGAGTCCATGGACTGCGACGATTAAATTGAGCATTCCCAGTGCAAGCGGAACGTCGAATTATTTTGCAGGGGTCATTTTGGATGCTCACACGGTCGTCACGTGTAAGTTGTAAATAGCGATAAGATACCTTAAGGCTACTGTACGTCTGAGATTGGGTCTCTTCGTTCGACCTTGACCATGGCCCATTTTTAGCATATCAGGATTTGCGTCCTTTAAATTCAATCAATGTTCAATCAGTGGAAATAAATCAGTCACAAATTGTCCATTAAAATTAAATGTGTTTCCCTTCGACTACAGGTGGCAAAGCCTTTCATGCTCTGACTGATAAGATGCAATTCCTGCCATGGGACACGTATACAATTAATGCTGGGCCGTTCACAAAAAATGGAACTGAGTTCATCTTCGATCAAAGCGTCCAGGTGAACCAATTCATCTTTTTCACAGTCGGTAAACCGACGGTTAAAATTTGTTTCCCGTGATATGAACATGTTCATGAATTTTAACAGGTATCGTTCATTCAGCCGCATCCCAAATACAATGGAGACTGGAATGATGCTTATTGGGTGTACAGCGAAAATTTCTACATCATCATTCACCTGAAGGATCCTCTCATTTTCACTGATGACGTAAAGCCAGTTTGTTTACCAGAAATTCTGACCGAGTCTGAATTGAGCAAATTAGTTGTACCCGGCACAACTGTGTTAATGGGCGGATGGATCAAATCTCCTATCGAATTAGAGAAAACGTCCATAAATGTGTTGCTTAGTAACGACCATGACTGCTACGAGGAATGGAAACGACGAGGATTTACATCCGGACAAACTGTGCTTCCGTATAAAAATCGTGCATGTGGATATTCGATGGAAAGAACTGAAAGTAATTGCGTCATGCTTACAAGTTGATGTTTGCTTTTGAGGCCACTAAAAATGATTTTATTAAAACAGATAACCCGCATGCGCAGTGCATAGATAAGAACAGCGGAGCATTTGTGAAGAATGGTGATAGTTACACATTTATCGGATTTCTGAACAGCTACTACAGCGTTCTGGATTTATGCGACAAAGATACGTTTGTTTTCATTTATAGAACTTCGGTGGAAACGTTTCAATGGATTCAGAATACGATGAAGTTCGTTACCAATGTTTATTTACAAATTAAGCAGAAATTAGACTTGTTTGTTCTCAGTTTTTTTAATTGACATGTTCGTATGTTTAGATGTGGCTCATTTAACTATACCTGTCACAACGGAGAATGCGTGAGCCTAGATACAGTATGCAACCAAAAACAAGATGGCTGCTCGGATGGATCAGATGAAAATCCATTGTATTGCCGAGCTTTGGTTCCCTGCAAAAATGACGAGTTTGCTTGCGGCGTTTATGGAAAATGTATTCCGAAAGTTGTTGATGGAAAAGTAGCTCGAAATTGTGACGGTGTTAAGGACTGTGAATTTGGGGAGGATGAGAATCCGGAACTATGTAGAAAGCCGGATAAACCCGCAACAGGTAAGCGATAACAATGCAAATATCAAAACTGAAAATTTCATGAACAAAATCGCATCTTTGTTCGATTTATTTAATCCTATTGATTTTTATAATTTCCTAGGTCCGATTCTTATAGGCGTCGGAACATGCCTCGCCTTGGTAATTCTAGTAGTTGGTCTGCTTCTAATTGGACGGCGTTTTCGAAGGAAACAGGTAAATACAGCTGAAATTTTAAAGAACGCCGCTTAACTCGCCATGTCTTGGCAGCGAGCTTCAAAATTCAAAGTTAATCTTAACGACGAAGTCGAAAGTGCTCATTCAGAATCGATTTACAAATTCCTAGGACCTATTATGTAGCTTTACGAAAAAGGATGATCGACAATTAGAAACCGATATCACAGAAGCGCACGACAATCAAATTCACGAGACGGAAGAAATGGAAGACGCCAAAATGTATGACACTTCGGCTTACGAAATACCACTGGAGCGGATTGTAAAAGGTAAACTGTTCATCGTTCATCTAATATATGCATTACATTAATACTTATCATCGAATTTATCGAAAATCCTGAATAATTGAATGCTAAAGGTGCCAAAATTGGATCAGGACAGTTTGGAGATATTTACAAAGCAGAATTACTGGATTTGCCGAACCAAAGGAAAGCTTGTGCCCTTAAGATCTTGAAAACTTCCACAGATGCTGACCAAATGAAAGCCGTGTTCAAAGAGTTGAAGATTATGATTCACGTCGGTGAAAATAAGAATCTCGTCAAGTTTATTGGAGCTTCTACAAGTCAGATTCGTAACAGTAAGGGAAATTTTCAGTAAGTAAAATATCTAAAATTCTAAACAAAGCATTCAAATTTCTGGTTTTAATGCAGGAGTTGTTCACATTGTTTTGGAATACTGTGAATTTGGGAGCATGGAAAAGTTTCTCAGATCAAACGATCGATGTTTCGTGAATACTGATTCAAATGTACTTAATAGTTTCAATGACGCGTCTAGAACAAGGTACTACACCAATTAATATAAAATGACGATGTTACATTGTGTAATTAATTTCTAATTTAATTTGCTAGCCCTCCAAACTACGTATTTTGTGTGGAAGCAGCGTACATGTTCGGCGTGAAGGATTTGATTCGATGGGCGTCCGAAATTGCAGAAGGCATGACCTATTTAGGAAGCAAATATGTGAGTAAGTTGACTAACTGTACATTAAATACGTTAACTGTTTAAAATTGACATCTTAAAATATTCTCAGGTTATACACGGAGACCTAGCAGCAAGAAACGTGCTGATTGACAGTTTCCACTTGGCCAAAATTGCAGATTTTGGCCTATCTCGTGCCATGTACACCTCTTCCGCCTCATATGTTCTATCGGCTGATGTAAGATGCTCTTGCAAAAAGATGCCTTTTTGCAAAAAAACGAGAGGTGTTTCAAAAGTGATAAAAGATATTAGCTTGGACAATATTTCCATTACACAATAGCTCTAAACATTTGGATCACTCCTCAAGTTCACTTTAAATACATTTTAAAATACGGGTCAATTCCTATTTCTAATTCCTAATATTTAATGTATGAATTTTAGTCCCGACTTCCGTGGAAATGGATGGGACCAGAAACTTTACGCTATGGGACACTGTCCACAAAATCTGATGTATGGTCATACGGGGTCACCTTGTGGGAATTGTTCACTTTAGGGGCCGTTCCTTACGGCGGACTAGAATGGAGTCAATGGTTTGTGGACATGATTTGTTCGACAGGGTCTTCGTTGAAGCAGCCGGTTCATGCCAGTTCTAAAATGTATGCAATTAAGAAGATTTTTAACGAGATTTAAGAAATTTCAACTCAACTCTAATTATTTGATTATGTTCATTTGATACAGATTTGAACTTATGAATCGATGCTGGGCGATGGATCCGAATGAACGACCAAACTTTGCATACATTAAATCGTATCTTAATGACATTTTGGTTGAACGCAACTGATTAGTGAAGGGTTGACCATGAAGGATCTCATTTAACCTAACCCGGTCGTGAATCTTAATTAAAAATTAAAAATAAGAAAGTACTTTAAATAGTCTGACTAAATATTTCTAAGTAACGTCCAGGTCCGCGCACTGTTCTAAGAATTTCTTCTTCTTGCATTCATTTTGTTTAATAAAAACAGCTTCATTATTTAACAAATTGTCGAATTGCTTATCAACACAGTAATTATTTTTATACTGAACGCCTTTATTCATTTATTGTTAAGATATTTGCTACAACTAACAACTAAATTAATTGTGGTAAGTCGTATTTCGTGAGAGATTGTGGCTTGGTACTTGATTGCGGTGTAAATCCGAGGAATACCCGTTTGTTGCACAGATAATATTTAAAGGGTATTGAATTATGAAACAAGTAAGATATGCGTAGCAAAGATTGACTTGTGTGTGTGTGGGTCAATCATTTGATACCAGCAACCAGCAACCGCAAAGATTGACATTTTAATCTTAATAAAGTTTATAATTACTTCTGCTGCCTTAGATCTAATCCTGGTAGTCCGAAAGTAGCTGCAGCAGTCTGTCAAATATAGTAGAGACTTCACAAAATTTGAAACAAAATTGACAAGTAATGAAGCAATCAGGAAAGATTGCAGCAATTGTGCTAACTTTTGCACTATTCAGCGCAATTATACAACCGTCCGCGTCGTTCTCAATCAGCTCTTGGTGGGAAAATCATGTTCAAGAAGATCCAACGCTCATTCGTTTCCGATTATTTCCAGACAAGAGGTTAGTATTAAATTAAAATCCATATTATTCGAAAAAAAAACATGTAATTATTATAAATATTCATTTATAATTCAGGAACTCGAGTTTCTATGAAGACATAACTCCAGGCAACTCGGCTTCTCTGAAGGCATCATCTTACAACCCTTCGCTACCGGTTATAGTGCTAATTCATGGCTTCATTTCGAACGTATTTGGTGAATTTCGCCAATATGTCACGCAAGGTAAATCAAGAAGAACACAAATGCTCACGGAATATTTACCAAGGGGCCATTCATTTAACATATCCGGAATATTGTATATCTAGCCTACCTGGACACAAATACGAAGGCAAATATAATTTTTGTTGACTGGAGTCAATTAGCATCTCCTAATGCCGTGGTACCAGTCGCATTCTACCATTTGGCAGCCGCCAATGTTCCGCTAGCTGGAGAAACCGTAGCCAAATTCCTAATTTTTCTAATTAATGAGAAAGCTTTGAGTGGACCAAAGGACGTTCATTTGGTTGGACATAGTTTGGGTGCCCATGTGTCGGGTTTCACTGGACAAAACTTTCTGAGTCTAACGGGAAGCTTGATTCAACGGATCACTGGCCTCGATCCTGCCGGTACGCAAAAATCAAAATGAGAAAAACAAAATTGGCGACTGCAAAAAATGAATGATTTAATCTTGCATTATTGACGCAAGGTCCCGAATTTCTATTCGATACTGATTCGAAACGTCTTGATAGCACGGACGCAAGTTTTGTGGACATAATTCACACGGATATGGGCCAGAACGGTTATCCATATGATTTGGGACATGTTGACTTTTTTCCGAATGGCGGAGGACCATCCCAACCTAATTGTTCCTATGTATCGATGTTCACAGGTTCGATAAATACTCGTTTGGTAATTGATACTTTTATTACAATTTTTCATTTATCTTGTATATTTCCAGGCGTTTGTGCTCATTCAACATCCTACCAATACTTTGCCAAATCCATTAGAAATCCCAACATTGTGGCTTGCGCCTGCGATGAATACATGCCAAGTGATGACTGTTTGACCCCGTGCAATGAACCAGTCATATTTGGCGAACATTGTCCGTCAAGGTAAAATCATGAAAAATGTTTAAATTCTGGCAAGACAGATATCAAGATTGTAATTACCGTTTCGATTTTTTTCAGCGCTCGAGGAGATTACTATCTCGAAATATATCTCTAAATTACCCCCCCCCCCAAAGCTGGATTTCAAGTTTTAAAATTAAATGACCTATAGTCTTGATTCAAAATGAAAATTATATGAGTTTTAAAAGCGAGTTTGTAAGTTTACACCCCAATGGTTTGATGATGTATCGGATTCGGGTAGTTTATAAATCAGTTCTAAATAAAAATTCACATCAGTATCAGTAGTAGTCCAATTCCAATCCAGCTATCGTTTTTTTGTTTCGGCAATTTGCTACCATTTCCATCGTCATCGGCATTTGGCATCAACGTTTTGGCCTCAATAACTACAACATTGAAACCTATCTATATGTTGCGCTGTTCTTCATTTGAAATTGCGGGAAGAATACCATCTGGATTCAGAGTAGGAAGAAGAGGAGCAAGGAAACTTTAAATTTCGAATTCGGATTATGACAAAGCAATTGATTGACGAATTGACAGCTGTTGAAAGGTGACAGGATACAGGACAGCTGACATACAACAACAGTAGCCTTCTGGATTGACATAAATTGACCGCGACGAGCAACAGCCACACACCACACCTGGTTTCCGTAACCAGCAACTTCTTTATCTTCAAAGGTTAGCACCTCGTTAGCACTGCCAATGCATGCCAACTGCGGATTTTATGTCCATTTTACATTATACCATTACATTTTACCAAAAAGAGACGAGTGGAGTGGACAGTGGACTGGACCGAACGGAAGAGTCCGCACGAAAAAGTTTCGTCCTTTTGTCTTCAGATTAGTCCGATTGCCTTCAGATTCGTAGGGAACCTTACGACACCTGGCCTTTAATAAGAAATGACCCTTAAACAAGAACAAATAGAATGGTTGTTGTTTTTACTTATCGAGTTGAGCAATTTTTATTTTAAACAACTTTTTAACAGAAAACAGAGCGTGAGGTTGGTTCAGAGGTCATAGGAAAGTTGTCCACGTTCGATTGAACCTATGACCTGAACCAAACGCTCTACAGAACAGTTGTTTGAGGAAAAGTTGCTCATCTGGATGAGCAATTAGATTATTTTTGTTAGGGTGAAGCGTCATTTCTCATTTCTTCGTAAAGGTAAAGGGTCATTTATTAATGGTGCTTTGCCTCCCATTACTGTCTTGCATTACATCTTGAGCTACTCGTATAAAAAACTCCAATTTTCTGCCAATCACCTTTGACAACTGACAAGACAGGTAGGCGTGCTGGCTCGTTAATTTTTATACAAAAGAAATCAACATCAGACATTTAGCTTGTTGCTCGAAATTTAACGATATTGTAACTTGTAACACTGGACTGTTCCACCTTGTGGTTTTGTAAAGATGAAAGACATGTGACATGTAGATGTAAAAATTCATAACGACGGTTCATTGTACATTTCTGCACATTTTAATTTTAAATAAGTTGTGTTCTGATGACTATGTGTTCTGGGTATATGTAGTATGTATATATAGTATATATGTAGTACTTTGGGGTCACGTCACAGTTGCAGGCGCAGACAAAGCCTGGTATGATTGTGGTAACAAAGATTTACACTTGTTTAAACATTTCGATGGAGAAAAAATCTGAGATTTTGTTAAATGTTTAATTCAATTCCACATACTACAAGCTATTTCTTAGTGTCTGAATCCTGAACTACCTAATGCACTAAAAGTGACGTGAGTAGTGTATGAAATTTAACAGGAGACAAGGGCATGATTTTGTCATTAATTTGCTTTCGCTTAATCTTTCGTCATTCCGTGCTTAATCCTAGTTGCATTTGATAAATATGTTTGAGCTAATCAAGCACGAGCAAGAGTACATAGATAGTAGCTGATATTGATAATAGAAAGGCATTCACTTGCATAAACTCATAACTACATATTTTAGTTCCTATCTAGAGATTGGATTGATTGGTAAGTACAAATAATTGTGGGAAAGTTGTTCGTCAGCACCAGAAAAGTAGGTTTCATAATCGCAGTTTAAATTCAGTATATGCAGAGAAATCCAGGCGATTTGATCACTTGAATGATGTACTACCTTAAATAATCGTAGTCAAGGAATATTGTACAAACATACATATAACTACATATTGGGTCACTTGGTTCAGATTTGCACAACTAAATCGAAGACGCACCTGTGTAAACCTAACCAAAAGGAAAGGTATCAATGAACTTTTCGATTCTTCCTCCGTTGACACAGAATTGTATGAAATCGAGTTTACAGCTATTCGTCGAGTTGACGAACTGATAATTTGCACTGCCTATTGTTTGTTTCAGGCTCACAGCCCACAATAACGAATTTTGAACAAAATGGGTCCAGAAGCTCTTTTTCTCTTTGGTTACTCTGTGACCCTGACGGGTGTCATCCAGGTCATTTTCCTCCCTCTTCTCATCTTCTCCGTCTACTTCTTCTACAATTCAACACGGGTAAGTTAATACCGGAGATTACGCTGTACGTAAATTAAGTTCCTAGTTATTTAATATTTTATTTTATTATTTTAACATAATCTGTTTGCTTCATGCATAGGTAACCGGGAAGGAGTTGAGTGCAGCTCTGGCAAGTCCAGAATTTGCAAGATTTCAGCGCCTTTACTTCTCTCCCTACTTTATGGCACTTTTCTCGGACTGGCTCCAAGGACCTTACGTTTATCGGTTGTATAGCTTCTACGGATTTGACCAAGCCCAAATAGCTATTCTCTTCCTCATGGGATTTGCATCTAGTGTCACTTTTGGAACTGCTACTGGACCGTTGGCCGACAAGTGAGTCAAATACTTCCGTTTCTGTCATTTTACATTTAATTATATTTTTAATTGAGTCGTTTTTTTATAGATTCGGTCGTAAGAAGCTGAGTCTTGTCTTCTGCTTGCTGTACACGATCTGTTGCCTCACGAAACTCTCGAATAGCTTCAACGTGCTTCTCGCTGGTCGGCTTCTGGGCGGAATTTCAACGTCTATTCTCTTCTCCGTGTTTGAATCATGGTACATGCATCAACACACAACCGTGCACAGATTCCCAATTGAGTGGACTGCTGTTACTTTCTCCAAGTCCACTTTCTTCAACGGACTCATTGCCATTTTTGCGGGGGTGGTGGCGGATATCGGTGCGGATCGACTGGGTTTTGGTCCTGTGACTCCCTTCATGATTGCTGTACCTTGTCTCGTCTTTGCCGCTTGGGTCATTCACTCTTCCTGGGATGAGAATCATGGAGTTCAGCAAATGAACTGGAGGGGCTCTTGTCTCGAAGGATTCGTGACAATCATGAAGAATCCACACATTCACTCACTTGGGTGGGTCCAGTCCATCTTCGAAGCTAACATGTAAGTTTGGGAATAACAGAAACAATTGGAATTAAAAAGGTCAGGTCAGAACAAGATTTGAATTGGAATTTTCCAGGTACATTTTCGTATTTCTCTGGACACCAGTTCTGGAACCCGGAAAACCACCGCTAGGTCTTACATTCTCCTCCTTCATGATTGCCATCATGATTGGTTCCACAATCTACTCTTCTCTCATCAACAACTATGAGTTCAAGTCTGAGAAAATCCTGTGCATTTGCCTGGCACTCATGTCCATCACAATGTTTGGTTGTGCCTACTACTCCGGCCCAATGGCAGGAGAATTGACGGATGGATCGGTGGCCACAACGCTCATACTCTTCAGCTTGTTCATGATTCTGGAAGTGGCTGTGGGCATGTACTTCCCGTCCATTGGCTACCTCAGGGGAGAGGTCATTCCTGACGGACTCCGAGCAAATATTATGAACTGGTGAGTCTTAAGCCAAACATTGTTTTATAATTTGAATAATATCAATTGTATTTTCAGGTTCCGAGTTCCGTTGAACATTCTAACATGCACAGCTCTTATGGGAATGCATTCCTTCACGTCAGTTCGTTCGAATCAATATCTGTTCTGTATTTGTGGTGTTACTTCACTTATTGGCTTGGTCCTTGCCCAAAAGTTCTCCTCACTCAAGGGTTTCACGAAAACGGTGCTCTCCGCCTCTGCTACTGAGACCATCAAGTCATCCAAGACACTCGAGGTTGAACCACTGGTCAAGGATTCAGAAGAAGTCTGAATATTCAATATTACGTCAACTGTTTTCAGAGCAATAATTTATTCAGAATCAAGTGATCAAAGAACTGTCAACTGTTCAGTGCTGCATGCATGCATGCGTAAATACGCTACTAAATTATGTAAACTATTCTATAAGCATTCCTATCATCAGTATTTAAAAGTGGTTATGTTTCCTATTCCCAATACTTGTTTGTATTCAGCTTTATACATAGTCAAAGTCAACCCCTGAAATTCTAGTCTCTAGCAACTCCGCACACTCCAATCCAGGAGCATGTGATCCAACACGAAAGATTTTCTATTGAAATCCAGTTTTAAAAACTATTCTAATTTACTATACAAAACACGTAAAAACCAGGCAACTTGGTGCTATGAAATGGTCAAATTAACAACGAAGTTATTTTATTAGCTATGGTAAAGGCTTCAGTCAGCTTCATTTTATTTTTTCATAGTTTCATGACAGCTCAGCTGAATCGATTTCTTACAGTTATTGAATAAAAACCTTGTTAAGATTTCATACTAGGAGAACATCATTTCTCTTTAATTTAGTCTACGCTAAGGCTTAAATAAACATAGGCTTTAGAAAGTTACACTTCTATGGTCTACAGGCATTGAGCCCAACCTACAACTTCTAGATGTCAGAAACACAGTTTTCTTTAAATCTCAATTCATACAAAACAAAAATCCCAGAAATAGCGTATACTACATGGCTGTTGTAGGCTTCAAATGACAAATTAGAATTTGCAGTTAAACTTGGAATAGGATGAGCACACACGAGACGCAGTGCTGATGACAGAAATCTAGAACAGGTCTGAGTAGTCAGATAGAAGAATGAATAATTAGTTGTCGTTTGTAGATTCCTCATGAGGTACATTAGCATCCCATCTCCAAACCGTTCCATCGTCACAAACACAGATGAGAACCTCTCCGTTTCTTGACAGGGCAGTTTGCCGAACGGCTGAAGTACATCTGGGATTGAAGAGAACCGTGGATTTGATCGTAGCTGGATCATCCGTCTCTAAATCGTAGATGTATGTCTTTCCTTTTTGGTTGCCTAGAGCCAGGATTCGTTGATGGAAATCCAACGAGAACCGCATGAACCAAATATCACAATCCGTAATGTCCAGTCGATGGATGAGACTGTCAGAAAATGAATTTTGTTAAAATTCATCCGGCAGTAACAATACTTCATTTCAATTAGCAGCATATAACTTACGTGGTTTCTGTGGTCGTAATACCAATATCCTTCCACTCTTGGTACGTCTTCCCACCCTTCCAACAGATAATATTGTTCTCGCAGGACTAAAAATATAAATTAATATTAATTATTTATGAACTTGCGACAAACATCACGCGAGAAGAACTTCAAGGCTAAATAGCAGTCTCAGGTTGCCCAAAACATCTTGACACACGGAGGCAAATAGGTTGCGTCGTCGACATATTTTTTCGTCTACTACTTTACCTTGGACAGAATGAAGTCACCGTACCACTTGGTGCAGTCCACATAGTTCCTATGAATGTCTCTCGTAGAGAACTCGGGGAAGTTAGCCTTTACGGTTGGAAATGGTCTAAATTGAACAGGAGGACAATATTGAGTGTGAGTTGATAAAAGCTTGTGACCTGAGACTGTTGAATTTGTATGATTTTTGTGATTACCTAGGATTCTTTGGGTTGTAGCCGTATGACTTCTCTATTGCAGTCTTAATTTCCGGTTTGTGAAGTTTCCAAACTTTGAGTGAATGGTCCATTCCACTGGACACAATGTGCTCTCCTGTGTTCTGAATGTCAGCTGCAAGAACTTCGTCTCGATGTCCTTCCACGCCACCGAAAATGGCAATACAGACGTCAGACTTTATATTCCAAAGTCGAAGAGAATGATCCTAATTGAGATGCATGATATTACTGATTGGAATATGTTCATAAATATAGGATGACTTGTTGTAAGATAGGAATTAAGGGCTACTTTATTACTTTGGAAGCAGAAAGTAGTAAGTCTGGATTCTGCGGATGAAATTTAAGATCATTGATGGCATTCCCATGACCCAAATAATGTTTGACACAAGCAGCTACAGCTGGTGAAAGGATTCTAATAATTCCTCGGGCTCCTGCAGCTGCCAACAGCGGCTTCCCTCCAAGTTCTTCACTCCAGGCACAACAATAGAAAGTCTCCTCGGTCTGATCAAGTCAAAGAAAATTGTTAATCGATTCGGTTCATCGAAAGAAATCAGAATTCAATTTTATTTCGACTTACGTCAGGATCAGCGTAAACTTGGAGCAATTTCAACGGGCCTTCGAGAAGACACTCGTAAATAGAAACCCTGTTGCTTCCAACAGTGGCGACAATGAGCGGTTCTCCTTTCTTCAGTCGATGGTTAAACTGACAACCAAATATGGGCTGAGCATGATCCTCCTTCACCATGCACCTGCACAGTGATATTAGACATGGTAAGCTGTTATAACACACAGCTCGTTCCGCTTCGGACCCAATGCATACAACTTACTTGTATTGAAATCTAGAATTGGAACAAGCACCAAGGGAATTCTTATTGCGCTTCCGCTTGCGAGACTTTCCATGTCGTTTACTTCCTAAATTCAATGTGGGAGTGTTTGAACGACTTGTGTGACCATTCGTAGCCGTAGACTCACTTCCAAAGGATGTGGATTCCTAGAACATTGAATATGTTTCATAATTCAAATATCAATCAACTATTAGTCATTCATCATACTATATCATATCGACAGCGACAATGACAAACCCATGGCGAGTCGAAGGAAACGGCGTCATTAAGTTACGAAGTAAATAATGCATAGCTTCAATTTCACCTTCACTTTGAACTTTCAATATTTAAAAAGTCTAGAACAGTCGCAATCGTCTTACATTGTCGTTCTCGTCCGCCGAATCTTCATGATTTTGGCTAGATTTTCCAGCTGCCCGACTGGTTGAAGGACCTGAAGCAGCCATTCAAGTTTCAAACTAGTGACCAGTGACCAGCTCTCAGCTCTTCCTGCTGCACTTACTGTCTCTGTGTCGCAATTGAAATATGTAGACTGTAGAGAAGCACAAAATTTCAAATGTGAGTAACATAAATTAAGTACTTAAGTAATACCAAAATTAATGGTAAATCATAGATTACATCATGGATGCTTAAAGAAATATCAAAGTCTTTAAAACATGGCTTACCAATGAGAATGACCTAGGAACTGGCGGCGGGGGTCAAAAGACAGATTTATATGGGCTAGCGACAAATAATTCAGTAGCGGTCACACTCACACGTTGGCAGTTTGACAGTTGCATAAGTTGGGCAGATCGGTTCCGGAAAACAGCTTGTGTGCCACCGAGCTTCGAATTATGGTCAACCGGCAAATTTGTTGTAAAACACTTATAATTTGATTGACCCAAATCTGAAGTCCGACGATGTGATGCTTTGTGATTTTGTGAAAATTGAGAACGGTGATCTCTTTTATCACACCGCACGCACCCGCCGCATCCAGTAAATATTCCCAACTTACCACATTTTAGCGCAACTCTTCAACTCACACATTACGCATTATCAGACTACAAGAATATGACAACTGCTATAAATTGAGAAGGCGGGACGATGAGCTATGTAGCTGTCAACATGGGGAATATGGCGGACCCACCGACCGAAAATATTTCCAACTACTGCCCAATTACTAGATATGGGAAAATATCTTATAGACATACAATGTAATAATATTCCACAATTTACTCGATATTTAGGTTAATTTGAAAACTCTCCTGTTGTGAATTTTCCTGCAAAACGCTTCCTGCGTTCAGATATTTCTTAAATGATTTGCTACTATAAAAAGAGCTACGTTTGTTGGCCTTCACATGGATCAACCAATCAACTTCCTGTTTCTAATGAACTAAATACCCCACGACGCATCACAATAAATCTTAATTGTGATGCGCTTGTTTTTACTTATTGATAGAGACGTTACTAACAAATTCGGGCTAATTCCTCAATACTTCACGTATAAATTATGAAATTCTACATATTTATGATAATATTTTCGCACTAAAATTAGTCAAAAATTTCGAACCGACCTGAAATATTTCCGGTTGATTGGTCTTACTTTTTGCATCTTCCGGCCGAATATGGGCGCCAAGTTCGAGGTTCAAGATACGTGCCGAAAGATAAAGAATTCATTAATTTTTTTATTTTGAATATTTTGACTTTCGGAAGTCTTTCTTGCCAAAAACAAGTCTGACATACATTATGACAATTTATTTGGTACATTTAGCTTTGGATTTTTAACAACGACCTATCACTGACAAGACAACTTCGTCAGTTAGTGTGGTACACGGCTACGAACGGGTGCTTGGAAACTGCGGGTCACAGACGGTGTATGTTTCCAATACGTTGTACGTGTACTTTGTGTTGTGGTAAGTACTTACTTGTATTTGACCTTGTGCTTTGGCTTGAAAGTTCAAGATCTAAAGATCTTAGACTTGCGGGGGACCGGGCAGGGCAAGGGCATAGGGCGCAATGTAAAGTTATCCTGTATGATGGCAACGTCAAGTTGGCTCTCAGTAATTTTTTTTGGAAAATTTTAGTTATTAATTTTTTTCTCTGACTAGGTGAGACAGCCCTCACTAGGCGGTATTGGAGAATGAGTACCTAAGTACGGTTGACCAGTGTGACAAGTATGGGACCGAGCGTTTCGGTACTAAATGTTTTATGGGACTTCAGGTTGGGAATTCCGAGTAATTTTTTTTGGAAAATTTTAGTTATTAATTTTTTTCTCTGACTAGGTGAGACAGCCCGCACTAGGCGGTATTGGAGAATGAGTACCTAAGTACGGTTGACCAGTGTGACAAGTATGGGACCGAGCGTTTCGGTACTAAATGTTTTATGGGACTTCAGGTTGGGAATTCCGAGTAATTTTT